>JAWQFJ010011094.1:0-17500 GCA_034096865.1 Theodoxus fluviatilis
ATACATCACATCACATAACATCATATAACATCCACATCACATCACATACATACACACATATATCATATCACACACAACATATCACATCACATCACATCACATCACATCACAATTCACATCACATCACCTCAATAATCACATCTCATCTCATCTCTAAAAAGTGGGACTATTCAAACCTATCTTCACAACAAGAACCCAGTATTGAAGCGAGAGGCATCCTCTTCCCCACCCACCCACCACCAGCACTGCAACCATTCACTCTCTCTAACAAAAGAGGACCACAGCCAAGGATACGATGTCCAGGGAGTCAGGTTGTACCTTCCATCTTGAGCCCGACGAGCTGGCCAGATATGGACGCTCCTGCAGCGCCTTCAGACCTGCAATGGACCAATCAGTGGGTATCCAACCCTGCGGGGGACTGGAGGTATTTGCAGTCACTGTTGGGTAAACTAGCCACAACCATTACTTTCTAAGCAATTGTGCTTCCCACCGTATTTGCACTTATGCTCAGAGTAGCTTATTGTGATGTTCTTCCTTTTGCACTGAATGTTCCTAAGTGTATGAGACAAAAAAAAAAAAAAAAAAAACCTGTACAAAAAGGCGACCAATATAATTGCAATGAATGGTGGCAAAGCAGACTTCTGGAAGGGACACCTAGTTGTCATGCAAGATACAGTATTAAAACTGGTCCAAAGTTGAAGCCTCTTAACTACCCTTAGCAAATTCACAGTGGCAACGGTTGTCAAACTCCAAGTAGTATCTTTCCTGTGTTCACAAGCAGTATGTTACAGCCTTCAGGGAACACATCAACTCCAAGGATGACCATATCATATGCTGCTTGAATAATGAGAACTTCTAAAGTAGCGTGAAATGACAAGGGTTTCTGTAAGACTTATTCTACAACGTATAAAATGGATCACTCGAAATGGAATTTCCCACACAAACACTTTAACATTAGTTTTTCAAAGGAAAAAAACAAACAAAACAAAGCTGCATGAAAAGAACTGAAATTCAAAAAGCTTCAAAACTGACCTCATGTTTCTGTTGCTGCTCCTGCTGGATGCGAAAGGATTCCTCCATGGGAATGAGTTTAGTCCTCTGATAGCAGTACTCTGGGTACAAGTCCTTGTCTCGCCAGCCCCCTTTTCTAGCCTCTCCTGCAGGCCTGCTGCCAGCCTCGCTGTGTGGCACCCTTCCTCTCTGACACTGGCTTTGAGTCACTGCTGTCCACAGACATAGACAAAGAGTCTGCTGCCCCTGATTCTCCAGTTTCTGTGTGACCAGAGGAAGAGTGGCCATTGTCCAGTGTGAGTTTGGAGGCCTGAAGATGGTTTGGTGGACACCCGCCCTTCCCGCAGGGAGGTCACCAGATCTCCTGGCATTTCTGCCACACTTTTAACTTTCAAATCACTGAGGAGAAACAAAACAGTTACAAAAAGTGCTACCGTGTCTAATTACATGAAAATGTCGTGTGTTGGCCCTGAAATAATTGATTCCAAAACAATACAAGTAGTACATCAGAGGTTTCTCATTACAGTTGCAGTGTAGACACTCATGTAAAAGCCTTATGAGGGATGTGGAATCTATGAAAAGAAAAACTGGTATGACTGATTGCATTGTCATGATCTGTCTTCAGGGAAAATATTGATAAGAAAATAAAATTCAGTCATTAAGTATTTAGTTCTGTTCATAACTCTGTGTGTGTGTGTGTGTGTATGTGCATGCGTGTGGTGTGTGTATGCATGCATGTGTGCAAGCAAACACACATGCACCTGCATTTGTTTTTTTGAGTATGCATGTATTGCCTGTATGCATATGTGTGTCTATTTCTTTACGTTTTCATCTATCAGTCTCACTATCTGTTAGCTGTTTGAGATTACACTCTCCATGAAGAGAGTAGCTGAAACTTACCAGTAAGGCTTAAACGGTTGCCTTTTTTTGGCTGCTTTCTCCTCAGCACGGCGAATTACTCGATCATAGCTGTTGACGTAGTGTTCATCCTGACTGGGAGACTCCACACTTGTGCTGCTTGAGACCTTCATGTTTCTCATGGAGTCACTGATGGATTCCTCAGAGGGAACCATGGGAATGTCCTTTGTTGACTAGGATGGCTGGCTCCGCATGATCTGTGACAAGTTCATCAGGAAAGACACTCATGTCTCGAAGCGTGGAGAAAGATGTTTCCTTCTTGACAGCCGGCTTCTCTAGAGGTTCCCTCAGGGGAGACCTTGGTGCCGACTGAGTTGCAGATGTGTCAAACACAAGGACCTCCCTTGCCTCCCTCTCTGCCACCAGCTGCGTCAGCTTTTCATAGAAGGCCCGGATCTTCCTCCCCTTGTCTGGCAAGCTCTCGATGAACTTCCTGGAAAGAGGGAAAATGACAGAGTCTGAATGATCAGCTCACATGAACTATATAAGAACAACACCATTTTTTTAGGGAAAAAGATCATGGATAAAGTAACATGGCCAACAACAAATAGGGTCAGCAGGTAGGCCTGCCCTTCTTTTCTTTATTAAGGAGGCCAGATTGAGACTGTGCAAACTGTGTGCTTGTGTTTCAAATTTTAATAAATGTCATGTATACAGATTCATCTGAACATAAATGAAACTTTTTCTTTCTCTAAATACACTTCTTTTCATAAATAGACCAAAGAAAAAAGAAGCAAGGAGACTTTCGTCCAACTTCAGAAATTTATTTTCATAGCTTTCGGAGCCAAGTAGGCTCCTTCATCAGTGCAGTGCATTCTGGGATGATGGATATATCCAGGTGCATGGGACCGCTATGGGAACCAAATTTGCACCTCAAGACTGCACTGATGAAGGAACCTACTGGCTCAGAAAGCTATGAAAATAAATTTCCGAAGTTGGAGAAAAGTCTTCTTGCTTCTTTTGTTCTACTTCAATGAGTCCAACACCGGCCTCCTTTTTCAACATAAACAGACCGTATCTGAAGATTGGGACAGAATGCAGTTTTTTGTTTACCTTCCAGTTCTTTCTGTCTTTTCTGGGGGGGGAGGGGGGGGGGGGGGGGGGGGGGGGGGAATCAGGGTCAAAAGGAAAAATAGGTCAGTAAGGTTACTGTAACACCCACTCATTTTGGGGGGCCTAATTTATTTTCTAAATAAGTCAGTGTTTTCTACATGGAAGTAATTGGTGCAAAACATATGAAGGAACAATGTAAAACAATGGAATACTACCTTTTTCCATTATTAATTAAAAATCATATATACAATGAACAAACATTTTAAAAAACCTCATGTAATTTTAATGTTTGGAAACACACTGCGGGGAAGTCATAATATTTACTTAGAATGTTCTTGATGTGAAAGTGGAAGTGAGCAGAAATGTGTTGGTGATGAAGTGACAGGGGTTTTCTCCTTTTCGGTGTGGAAGTAGCGGAGAGAAACGACAGGACAATTATTAGCCCCTCCACCTTTCTGAATACTGTGAATACATGCAATGTTGTAACTGTGCAAAGATACTACTCTTAGTGACATTCATACTTCTACTTGGGAAGGGGGGGGGGGGGGGGGGGGGGGGGGGGGGGGGGGGGTGGACCCTAACTAACTTCACCATGCAATGACACACTTACACTTTGATTGGAAATGAATTTGGCTACTTACTCTTTTTTCACAAGATTCTTGTGACTGGCCAGCATATCTTTCAGCTCTGGAAGGGTCTTTTCCTGCAGATTTCCATAGTAGCCCTGGCTCTCTGGTTTTAGAGTACACATGGCTGAGACTGAGGAAACAAGGAAAAGCACTGTCATGATTCCATCATTAAAGGAAATTTATTGGCTCTAATATGTTATCATAATCTCCCAGCATCCAGTCAACACAGTCGGGCAGCAGTATTTATTGGTGTGTTTGCATTAGTACTGAAGTAGTTTGTGTGTGAGACATTATTTGGCAGTGCTATTCATATTCTACGTGAAGAGCGCTGTTGCTTGGATGGAGCACTGGGCAGATCTTGGGCCACTCACTTTAACCTGGAATTAAGATATATGCAGTATTGTTGACTACTTATGAAAAAGTATATATGTGACCAGTTTGCCCAAAATAAGTAACTATATTTGGTAATTTTCATGTTTTTGGCATGGTAAAGTGTGCTTGGTGTCCTTCAATATGATGCCAAAACTATCATGACTCCGTTTGGGAAGACAGGTCACACACCCTAGGTTTTGCAAGGCATGTGGAGTATATCAAATTTCATTTGATCAGTTTCATTTGGCTAATTCAGGTTTCACACTGAAATACACATGAATATATGCACATGCACACACTGTATACATGAACACAGAGAGAGGGGTGGGGTGGGGTGTGGAATGGTGGGAGGGAGGG
Source organism: Theodoxus fluviatilis (assembly GCA_034096865.1). NCBI lineage: Eukaryota > Metazoa > Mollusca > Gastropoda > Cycloneritida > Neritidae > Theodoxus > Theodoxus fluviatilis. The sequence continues at coordinate 4,341 of JAWQFJ010011094.1, forward strand.
CATTTTTTGGCCCATCAGTCTTTACAGGCTGTGTAAGGCCATTTAGCATGAAAAATCCCAATAATCATTTTGTGTGTGTGAGTGCAAATCAAGTCAAGATGTCCCTATTTATTTGCCTCTTATGATTCACAAGGGAAAACATGGAGAGTTGATTCTTACACACACACACACACACACACACACACACACACACACACACACACACACACACACACACACACACACACGAGAGAGAGAGAGAGAGAGAGAACGAATGGTTTATGTCTGTTAGGCCACCGGCCCATCACAACACAATTACACATAATATGCCTCTTCAGCCTTAGCAATAGAAACAGCTTCTTTTCTTCTCTTGAGTTGAATGCATAATATAAATACGTTGCAACCGCTCGAACTGCCTTAGGCTCCTCAGAGAGAGAGAGACAGAGACAGAGACAGACAGACAGACAGACAGACAGACAGACACAGACACACATACAGAAACACAGACACACACACAGTCAGACACAAGACACACACACACACACACACACACACAGAGGCAGGCAGGCAGGCAGAGTCCAGCAAGACAGTTCGTTGCACATGCCTAAGTACTCTACACACTACAGTACCATTTTCTCAACTTCATAGATTGTACTCTTTATCATGGTTTTCGCGACACAGAAATTAATAACTCACTGTAACTAATCAACTGACGCTCTGACCTGATATGTGTGAATTATAAAGTGTGAGATCGGCAATGAGGGAGGGTAAAAAATCAAAATAAGAACAATTGTAAGAATTCACAGACCCTCATTGCACCATAAACATGATGATGGCGTAAACAAGTGTGCAACAAGATAATGAAGTACGTATCGTCATATCGTTAGCAACGATGAACAGTTTTACAAGCATGTGCGATGTTTCAACCACCGGAATGACGACGCGATTTATCGCTTCCCATTATTGCAATACGTCCGCAAGCAATCACAAGAAAGGTTGTTCTGCGCGCGGTGGTAGTGAATACTGTACTACGTTTAGTAGTAGTTGTACTCAAGTTGTAGTGACTACGAATGGTTGTAACCGTAATTAGGAGGTATAGTCATTATTCATCCTTTAGCTGTCAATCTACGGCGATACATTCACTTTCACTAAACGAGAATATCAAGGAGACTACCATAAAAACACCTACTTCATAATTTAATCGTGATTAGGTGGCTTTCCCGGAGTTACCTGCACTTCACAACCAACGATCATGCGACGGTGTTATTCCGCGAGGCTTTGCAACGGTTCATACAGAGTTACCTCCCTGGAACGAACTTTTGCGACTTCCAACTTAGAGACCTGCTACTTCTTTTCTTCTTCTTCTTCTTCTTCTTCTTCTTCTTCTTCTTCTTCTTCTTTCTTTAGACTGCCACCTTCAGCAAAGTGAAGATTCTGCAGACGCGGAGAGAGGTTGCGAAGTGAAGCAATTTTCAGGATTTGGAGGGGAATGTTTGTCAGGTAACTAGCGGAAAATATGGTCAGGATAAACGGGGGGGGGGGGGGGGGGGTGGGGGGGGTGCAGGGGAAAGGTACTAAATCTGGGTTTTAAAGGCCTCCAGGGAGGGGCTGAGAGCGACCTCGGCTGGGAGCGAGTTCCAGTCCACGATGGTGCGTGGGAAGAAGGACTTCTGGCGGTAGGCTGTTCGGCATGACGGTATCTGGTAGGCCGCTGCGTGAAGACCTCTGGTACTTCTAGTGGTGGGGTTTGCGATGGGGTGGTTACGGGTGTTTATCGTCAATAGCCTGTTAGTGTATTTATACATAGTAATGGACCTTATTCACGCGACCCGCCATTTTGGTTTTAAAACGAGGCAGATAACGCGAACATGTCGACATGGCTGACACGTTGAAGACAACAGAGGGGTTAGCGCAGCTTCAACGACAAAATCCTTTCTGCAGTGGAGGTGACCGGCATTGTTAGATCAAAAACTATTCAAAAATAGTCACAATAGACTATCGTAACGTATAATTTCTGCACAAAACCCGCAGAAGATAAGTAAACAAACCACACCGTACATACCTAGCAGACGAACACGATCGAACCATACTATGGTCCATAGCCACTACCCCAGCAGACGATCGAGCTAGTGTGATATAATGTTTCCTGTAAAGCTCGAATGCGTGGCAGCAGATAACTGTTTAGTTCTGGCTTGAATTGACAATTTTGTTTCCCTGGTCAGGCGAGGACAGAAAATTCACGATCATCCAGTCGATGAGTGCACGATCAACTTAATTGCCGCATTTGGCGTAATGTAACAAATAAGATGATGACAAGAAAATGGCATTAAAGCACAAAACAAAGTTTCATGACAACCAAAATCACCGATTACATTGATAACTGACCATTTTTACACTTACAACTATGTGCTCAAACCGTACAAAGCAAACAAAACACACTGCGGGGAGTGTCCCGGACAGGCATCAACACTTAAGTGCACGAGTGATCATTTCGCTTTGCTCTCATTTGTTTCATCTGCTCCGACATGGTAAGCTGGCTATGCCAAGAAACCAACATCTAAATCAGAGTTAGTTGACAAAGTGACAAAGTTACGCATCACAAAACAAAATTTAAATGTATAGACCAAAGCTGATCAGCTTCGCCCGTGATCACACGCTGACCTCATGACAATTAAGCTGGCCAATGAGAGGCAAGGAACGAAACGGCCGTCTCTTTCCGTGGTTTTCATTGGTTCGAACACTAGAGTTCTAAGCGAAATAACTTTTGTCACTGTGTACCAACCTTTGATGGCATCGTAGTCGATAAACACTTCAATCCACTTCTCATAGCCTTTGTCACTTTGTCTTCTTGCTATTTTTCTGCCTTCCTTCGTAACTCAACCATAATAAATAACAATGGAGAATGCACAACTGAGACTGCCAAGGAGAATCTTCTGCAAACACATGTTGTGATGCGTAATACCATTGAAAATTCAAGCTCTAAACCTAATATCAGTTAGCACGCAAAAAAAATCACATCTAAGTAAACCAGATAGCCTAGTACTGCTGCCACTCATTCGAGCTTTACATGAAACATTATATCACACTAGCTCGATTGTCTGCTGGCGTTCGATCGTGTTCGTCTGCTAGGGACGTACGGTGTGGTTTGTTTACTTATCTTCTGCGGGTATTGTGAAGAAATTATACGTTACGATAGTCTATTGTGACTATTTTTGAATAGTTTTTGATCTAACAATGCCGATCACCTCCACTGCAGAAAGGATTTTGTCGTTGAAGCTGCGCTAACCCCTCTGTTGTCTTCAACGTGTCAGCCATGTCGACATGTTCGCGTTATCTGCCTCGTTTTAAAACTAACATGGCCGCCGCGTGAATAAGGTCTATGAGGCGGGCTTTACGGCGCCGTTCTTGGAGTGTGGGCCACTGCAGGTGTTCCAACATGGTGTCTACGCTCGAGGTCTTCCGGTGGCGGTTGACAACCCAGCGGGCTGCTCTGCACTGTACAGCCTCGAGGCGGTCCACGTCCTTGCTGTGATAGGGGTCCCACACAGGGCTTGCAAACTCCATAGGGGTTCGGACCAGGGCAGAATAGGCTCGCTGCCTCGCCTCCTGGGAGCCGACTCGCAGGTTTCGGCGAAGGAAATTGAGCATTTGATTTGCCTTGTTGGTGACATTCAAGACGTGAGTGTCCCACTTCAAGTCGTGGGACAGGGTCACTCCGAGGTACTTGGCCTCTTTGACGGTGCTGAGAGTGTGGCCGTGCAGTTTGTAAGAGCACTTCGTGGGGTTTTTCTTTCTAGACACTGGGAGAGTCTGGCACTTCTCCGGGTGGAAACTCATCAGCCACTTCTGCTCCCACTCAGCGAGGCGATTTAAATCCTCTTGAAGGGCTTGCCTGTCGCTGGCGGAGCTGATAGTCTTGTGGCAGAGAGTGTCATCGGCAAACAGGCGAGAGGTGGAAGTGAGGCCATCAGGGAGGTCATTTATGTAGAGCACAAATAGTGCGGGGCCGATCACGGACCCCTGTGGTACCCCAGATTGGGTACGACTCAACTACGGAAACCGACGGAAACCGACGGAAACTGACGGAAACCGACGGAAACTTACGGAAACCGACGGAAACTGACGGAAACCTATGACACAAAATACGGAAACCGCTCAGTATGCTGCAGAGAATTTTTCACGTGATTTTCAAGGATTAATAAAATGAAGTTGAGGTGAGTTGATTTCAGAACACTGAACACTGAACAGAGTTGCTGTACATCCTTTTTATAAACCCGATGTCTCTCAGTATCTGAGCTCACATCCCCACTAATAGCCTCAGTCAGTCATCATTGGAACAAGACATTGAGACAGAGGTTTGTGATTTTTCAATTCATGACGATGATGATAATGATGATGATGATGTTTGATAATGAAGAAGTAAAAGAAAATGATTTTGTAGTGTCGTTCGTGTTTGTTTGTTTGTTTGTTGATTTGACAAGCTCTTATAGTTGCATTATCCATTTCAGTATTATTTTGCTGGAATCTTACTGGAGTGAAATTTTAAAAAGGTATGTCATTTTCATATGATGATGATGATGATGATGATGATGATGATGATTGATGGTTGATGATTGATGATTGATGAATGATGATTGATGATTGATGATTGATGATGATGATGATGATGATGATTTTGGGGGGTTATTTGGGTAGTTAATTCATCAGTTTAGTCTGTTGGTTCGTTGATGAAGAATGATATAACAATGCAAGCATGACACTTTTTGTTATTGATTACGAGCTCCTAAATTAATTGCTGATGAGGACCCTAGGCTTACTGGAATCAATTTTCGGTTTATGATGATGATGATGATGAGAATGAGAATGAGGAGGAGGAGGAGGAGGAGATGATGATGGTGATGGTGATGTTTGTTGTTGTTGCATTTATTTATAATGATGGTGGTGATGTTTTGGTTTTGTTATAGGAATCCACTGAGAGAATGCCGAAGCCGAAACGACAATAAATAAATCCCGTGTGGATTTGCCACAAGAAAACTGAGGAAACTCGCTGCATCCAGTGCGAGGTACGTACACTTTACAGTTGTATCAATTTAGTAGGTTCATCATGACGCTGACGGTGATCAAGAATAAAAAACCAAACTTGTTTCGATGATGATGAGAATGATTATGAGAATTATGATGATGATGATGATGATCATGATGATGATGATGATCATGATGATCAATATGACGATGATGACGATGATGACGAATATGACGATGATGACGAATATGACGATGATGACGAATATGACGATGATGACGAATATGACAAAGATGACGACTATGATGATGAAGATGATGATGACGAAGATGATGACGATGATGATGATAATGACGTGGCAGATGATGATGATGATGATGATGATGATGATGATGATGATGATGATGATGATGATGATGATGATGATGACAAAGATGATGATGATGATGACAAAGATGAAGATGATGACAAAGATGATAATGACGTCAACGAAGATGATGATAGCGAAGATGAGGATGATGATGGTGATGAGGACGAAGATGACGAATGGTGATGACGATGACGCTGATGGTGATCAAGAATAAGAAAACAAACTTGTTTCGATGACGATGATGATGATGACGAAGATGATGATACTAAACACTTATGTTTTCAGGTATGTCTTTTCTGGAACCACAAACGGTGCGAGGAAATGTCAGACGATACTTGGTGTGATTGGCTAGCGCTTAAGAGTGAAGACTATATCTGCCGCCGGTGCTGTTTGAATTCAGTCGGTTCTTACGATTACGATGCAGCTCTGGACAGACTCCAAAAGGCAAGCCTAATAATGATAATAATAAAGCATATATTAGACTATATATCATAACTCTCAAAAGGTCTTGATATTATTCTGGTGGAGTAAGAATTGCAGGTCACATACATGAGACTTTCTTTGATTTTGTATTACTCTTCTGCACCCGACAGGCGCCTTTTTGCGACAAGACAGAAAGATCATCTACATTGTTCTAACTTTGGAAGCTTGTACCTTTGATAGTTTGGGACGGATTCGTTTCAAATATGGACTGAAACTACTAATTTTGTTCTGGAACGCTTGAGAGTTAGTGTACTGGAAAGGAATGGCGGTGCAGAAGTATAAGTCCTGATCTTGATGCAGGTGGAGAAGGTTAATATACATGTTTTCTTTTTCAGGCGGCAGAAACTAGCTATGAAAAGGCATTGGCAGTTGCCAGACGCGAGCAACTTCTACTTCACGGCCAAATCCCTCTTCACCCCCAGAGTGCACGACCTCCAAACCCGCAAAACCTTCCCAAAGACAGAGCAGCACAGAAACTGTTGCAGAAGCATAACATCCCGGGAAGAGCTCTATTTGTCCCCGGAGACGGTGACTGTGTCTTTCATTGCATGTCATTACATTTGCTTGGTGACAGTTCAATAACCACGCAGTTAAGGTACCGCACTGCTCTTCTAATGTTGTTGGATGAAGACAGCATACGAAACATGGAGTTCCCAGAGACCATTTTGTTCGTCTCTCCAGAACTGCAGGAAGCTGCAATAGACTGTGCTACGAAGGGTGCCTTCTCATCATGCTGGACGCTTCTTGGTCTCTCATTGGTTGCCTCAACTCCAATACACTCACTATACCCAGCAGAAAATGGGCCACAGGATAAAGTTATTGACATTCTCCATGGCAAAACCTTCTCCTCTCATTCCCATTTAATTTGTCCGAAGATGACCATGCTTTGGTCCAGCCCAACTAGTTCACAGAGCAGCTTGTGGCTGCCAAGCCATTTTTCACTTGTGATAGATGTTGATGATGAAGATGACGATGATGATGATGATGATGATGATGATGATGATGATGATGATGATGATGATGATGATGATACACATGTTATTAGTGATGTTGATGACAAACCTGATGGGTGTGAAGGTGCGTTGGCAAAAGCTGCAGCTAGATACCGTGGAAAACATGATCATGTTGATAACGAGGATGATGTTTTTTTGTGTGTTGACACTGATTCTCCTGAAATTTCCACGAATGATGTTCGTGCCTCTGCAGTGGATAACGACGACAATGACGATGGAGAAGTTCTGTTTGATTTGAACGCTAGTGTGCTTGCGGATGAGGACGATGCTGACAATGCGCACGTTGATGACAGTGTCGCTGGGGATAACGATGTGAATTTTAATGACGGTACTGCTGTCACTGAGGACAACAATGATGCTGACAATGCGAGCGTTGATGATAGTGCTGACGTCAATGATCATGATGGCAGATTTATTTGCAGTGAAGGTCAGCCTCTTCAAAATGGTAACTTTATGGACGTGGAGACGCTTGTTCGATTGATCGACAACCCGCACCCCGTCGTCCTAGAAACAATGCCTGTGAGTTGGAAAGAAGACAAAGTCCTGATACTAAACAACGAGGATAATGTCAGACGAAGACGTGACGGGAAATCGTCACGGTACTGGGATGATTGTGGCTCTTGGATGAAAGGAACCACCAACACCACTCTGTACCACCGCACAAATAATGGGAGACTTCAAAAAGTTGTGTGGAGTGACAAAAAATACTGTGTCGTGTGAACCAAGAACAAACAACGTGTTATCGCCCCTCTCGATCCCCAGCCCGACTCCAGTGACGTCCTGCATGTGCACAGGTATTACGTTAAACACAGTCACGACAAAAACTACGAGAAACGTGTGTCTTGGGTTATGCCGGAGAAGAACAACATCGCCGTGTACGAGTACAAAGGTCAATGTCCGAAAGGACACGCCCATGGCGGAACAACGACGGGCAATCCCGGTTCATATGTCCGGCTTCTTCCCCAGACATTGGACGAAATGAAAGCCGCTCTGGAGACCTGCAAACCAGCAACAGTCTACAGCAACATGGACCATGTCAACGGTCCCCGCAACTTGGTGCAGGTAAAAAACTGCAAATACAGGCAACATAGGCAAAATGTGCATTCAAATACGTCTACATCGATGAACTTCGCAGATCAAGTAGCCACTGCGGAAGAGCTTCAACAATCGGAGCCTTTCATTCGTCTCATCTTAAGACAGCACAAAAAGCCCCCTGTATTATACTTTACACAGATGAACAAATAGCTGACCTGGGCCCGTATTCACAACGGCGATTTATCGGCGATATATTTTAACCCCGATTTATTTCTAAACTCAGACGATTCCAACTGCCTGTTCCGCTCTCCCTTGGCTGGAAACCAGTATATATAGCAAAGCGCAACCTAGGATCCTCTGACGACCGTACCTTATCTAACCGATCAAGATAACGCGGGGCTAGGGGATAAATCGAGTGTTAAAAAGATAAATCGCCGTTGTGAATACGGGCCCTGGCAAGATTGTGTACCCTTTCTCCGTCAGCAGAGTCAACTGTCCTGCACGTTGACAAGACTTATAACCTGGGGTACTGCCACGTTACAGTGACTTCTTTCAAATACCTGGCATGCAAACGGCGTTCAACCTCCGACTACCCCCTACATCTGGGTCCTCTCTTTGTACACGGAGACTCTGATACACAAACTTACTTCCTTTTCTTTCACCACATTGCCGGACTCTTGGCATCTGCCGACATGCCAGCAACCCTTGTCACCGGCACGGATGAAGAGACAGCGCTGGTGACGGCCCTGCAGATGGCATTCCCTGGCTCACCACGACTGTCTTGTACAAGGCACATCAAGAACAATCTGAGTGCATTTCTGTCAGATAAGGCGGGCCAGACAGCGAAGGAAAGAAATGCTATTCTGACCCAAATATTCGGCAGAGGGGGCCTTCTCGTTACAGCAACAGACCATAATAAGCCGCAGGGGTCCGTTCATGAAAAAAAGTAGCGGCTAATAGGCCAACTTTTACGGTACATGATAGACGAGACTAGACCAGAGAGGACGGAGACCGGAGGTGAGAAGAGACTAAGGTGAAGGAGACAGGAGGAGGACTGGTGAAGGGCTGTCGAGTGCTTGGAAGGCTATCGGTGCCGTATTGAGGCGCAGCCTGAGCAGCACGAGTGACCACTGTGGGTGCACGAGTGATTGCTAGAAGCGCTGACCAGTCCGGGAATAAACAACCTGTAGAAAACACACGCCTGTCCTGCTTCTACTTTCCTGGCGCAAGCTGGGACGGACCGCAAGTCACAGACCACTTGCACGCAACATTGGTTCCCAGACCACGTGTACGTAACACTGACAAGAAACTCCCAGAGAAGTGAGGTAACTGACTTCAAGTGTTGCCCTGTCTTCCTGATATCTAAGTAAATACATATTTTCCCCCCGTCCCAGGAATAGAACTTCAGCACCGCGCCTGACTGGCACAACGTCTTCCTGGCACTCTTGGGGGGTGGGCGTCTGCCTGGCGCAGGCGCAGGCGCAGGCGCAGGCTGGAGGTATCAAACGAAGCGTGATAGTCCAGGGGGTCAAATCAGAAGGCTGAGTACCCTACCTCTGCTGACCTGCTGACCTGTGCGTCTCCAAACGTACACGGTGTTAAAGGTAACAGTAATCGTGTGGTTAATTTGTATAGCGACTTATTACTCCCGTCTGGAGCTCAAACCGCCTGACACTTTACTACTGGTCATTAGGCCGCTTGCTCAGTCACGAACTGGCACCCGACAACAAATACAGAGACAAACAAAGGGAACGAGACTGTCAGTCACCCCATTATCTCCACTCCCCGATGAGTACAGGTACTCTAATCTGCTGCCGGGCGCGCCACAGTGTGCCATAACAGTCCTTACATGTACCCGATTTTACTCCTGGGTGGGGAGAGAATGCGAGTGAAAGTTGTAGTGTCCGGAAACCATCGTTTCTTTATCAGTATAATTTTCAACACCCAATCTTCTCACCCAACAGGTTGTAATTTTAAAGTGCTCTCTACCTGTGATGTGTTTGCATACATTATGCTAATGAGCTTTCCAACATGTCTGCCGATACAACATATTTTTAAAAACATAACACCAGACAAGAAGCCAATGATAGAAACGTGTATATTGCGCAGAGGTACAGTACACAGAGTAGCATGTCCTGACCCAAATTACAGATAACTACTCTGACCATTTTATTTCAAGATGGGGTGGTGGCGGGAGGTGGTGGCGGGGTGGGGGGATATCCCCGGCGTCGGGATGCACCCAGTGGCGTCACAGTGGCCTGGAGTAGTGAGGGGGCGGGGCAGGCGGGATGGTTCCATGCCCCAGGAAGCTGAGGTCACGGTTTATTCCTTGCGGCTCCAGTGTACCCATCTCAAAGATAAGACGCTGTTCGAAAGCTTTTCGATGCGCACTAGACTGGAGCTGCCTGACGATGGTGACCCTCAGATCCCTGGGGCTGTGGTCGCCACTGAGGAAGTGGAGGGGCACTGGACGGTCAGTTCGTGCGTTGGAAATGTCACTTCTGTGTCCACGAAACCGGGCATGGAAGGCTTGTCCTGTCTCCCCTATGTACAGGGCTCCACATCGTTGGCATACGATTGCATATACAACATTGTTGAATGCGCATGTGAAGCCCTCTTGTATAGTGATGGTTTTCCTAGGGCCCCGAATCTGGTCCGTGCACAAGGTCACATCTCTCGTTTTGCAGCGGCGATCGGGGCAAGGTTTGGTACCTGTCCATTTGCTTCGTGCAGCTGGAAGCAGAGTGCTTCTGACTCTCCGGTAGCAGGTGAGGGGAGGCCGTTGGAAGAGCTCCTTTGTCTCCTCCGAGCCTTGAAGGAGGAAGAAGGTGGAGAGAATTATTTGCGGACTGGGTGGTTGTGGGGGTGGTAGGTCAGAACAAGCTTGACCCGTTCTGACTGGTCGGCCTGGGGTCGCCTGGTTTGGAGTTGTTGCCCATTCCTTTGTTGTGTCTTGGCTAGGGCGCGGTCGAGTAGGGACTGGGGGTAGCCTCTTCGTTTGAAGAATTCGCAGAGTAGGATGCATTGTTCTTCCAAGTCTTGGGGGTCTGTACAGAGGCGTTGGAGGCGGAGAAACTGAGAGAAGGGAATGGCATCTTTGCAAGGTTTGGGGTGGGAGGAGGTGTATAGTAAGTAAGGGTGGGAGTCAGATGGTTTGAAATGGACGGACGTGCTGAGAGTTTCGCCGGTGATAGAGATTTTGATGTCCAGGAATGGGAGGGAGTTTGTTGAGATGCTGTGCGTGAACTTGATGTTGGGGTGGAAGTTCGACGCAAAAGATATGAATCTTGCTAAATCTTCCGATGAAAGTGAAGTTGCTCCCACGCAGTCGTCGATGTATCTTCTGTAGAGTTCTGGTACGGGTCCCGTGTACTGCTTGAAGATCTGTTCTTCCAGCCACCCCATGAACAGGCAGGCATAATTTGGCCCCATCTTGGTCCCCATGGCAACTCCGCTGATCTGGTTGAAGTAGTTGTCGTTGAATGTGAAGGAGTTGAGTTTGAGGACCAACTCTGCTAGTCTTGTCAACGTTGCAGTGGAGGGAAATGTGGAGGGTCTGTGGTCAAGGAAATGCTTGAGGGCCTGGAGTCCATCCGCGTGGGGGATGTCGGTGTATAATGAGCTGACATCCATTGTGAACAGCCTTCTCGAACTATTGTCTGCAGGGAAACTGAAGTCTTTGAAAGTTTTGAGGGCATGGTTGGTGTCTTTCAAATATGAGGGTAGAGACTGAACAAGGGGAAGGAAGATAGTGTCCAAGTACGACGAGATGTGTTCCGTGGGGCAAGAGCAGGCGGAAACGATGGGTCTGCCAGGGTTGTTTGTCTTGTGAATTTTCGGCAGGAGGTAGAAACGGGGAGTGCGTGGTTCAGATACCCCGAGCGCAGTGGCGGTAGATGGGAGAGAAGAGGACTGTACAAGATCATGGATGGTGCTCACGACGCGTTTTTGATGATCCTGAAGCGGGTTGTTTGGTATAGATTCATAATGCAAGTTGTTTGTTAGTTGGGTGCGAGCTTCGCGGAGGTACAGATCGCGTCGCCAGACGACGGTGCTTCCTCCCTTGTCCGCTGGTTTGATAACGATGTCTCGTCGTTTGGAGAGTGCACGGAGGGCCATGGCTTCTCGTGGCGATATGTTGGAGACTCGTAGTGGTTTGGGTTGTAGCTGGGAGATCTGAGACCGGCAGTGATTGATGTAGAAGTCAAGGCTGGAGTGAGTACCTGGGCGTGGGGTCCACGTGGATGAACGTTTCTCAAAACGTTGAAAGGGGTCATCACTCCGCTGTGGAGTGTCGGATCCAAAGTGTGCTCGGAGTCGAAGGGCTCGGAAAAAACGTTCCAAGTCCTGTTTCTGTTGGAATGTATCTAGGTTGCGACGGAGAGGGACAAACGACAGGCCTTTTGAAAGTAGACTCCTCTCTGAGTCGGAGAGAGGAAGATCTGAAGGTATTGTTTGGACCATTGTGGGTTCTTGTGTCCCAGAGGTATCTCGTCTGCATGGGGGTTGTTTGGGAAGGAGCTGTGACAGCTTCTTGGATTTCAGTGTTTTGAGATCTCTGTGGAGGTGGGAGTTGAAGTTTTTCACGGTGTTGATGATGAACTTGTAGGTACTGTGGTTGCAAGACTGTGCAAGCAATGATTTGGCAGTCCGTTTCTGAAACTGGAGTGATTTCATGTTGCGTTGGATGGTTTGGAGGGTGAGTTGCATAACTTGCATAGAGAAATTGTGTTTCAGCCTGGTGAGTTTCTGCTCACTTTTGTAGTTCAAAGGTTGTTGGATAGATACGTTGGTTACTAGAGTAATATGTGGCTGGAGCCGCTCGATGCCCCGGCCTCATCAGATGTAACATCTGGTGGCTGGGCTTTGGGGATCTGCTCCAGTACCTCAGCCAGGGCAGCCCCAAGCAGCCGAAGAGGCTACCAGGGGGCATCGGGACAGGGTCAGGTCATTCAGATCCATCCTTGCATTCAAACCACCCTTGAAGCTCGAGCCAAATCCACGCGCAACAACAACATGGTCATCAAGCATTATTTATGGGCGCGTTTGTTAGGCAAGTGGCTCGCCTTGATGGCTAGTCGAGGGCGAGCGAGACGCACCTACGGCTAATGAGCGAGAAACGTAGGCAACGCCTATCCCTCGAGGTCATGTCGAGATTCTACGCATAACAATTGCCCCCTATCTCTCAAACAGAACAACGCCTCTCAATCACTTGCCATACACAACTATGCTTGTGCACAAATGTTCCCACTCATGT
>JAWQFJ010011094.1:22500-32737 GCA_034096865.1 Theodoxus fluviatilis
AGGGGTTCGGCTTATCCGGAATGCACTGTATATGTGCTGTCCTTCACGAGTGGTCACGCACGGGTCCGAAATTAGGAGAGCCGGGTTTGATTTTTACCAGTGGCAGTTTAGAAACCAAGAGTAGAAATCGCCAGGGTCTTGTGGTCATGAAGCCATTCAGACAGTACACATACACATACTCACTTACAGAGATGCCCTTACACACACACACACATACAAACTCATACATGCACACACACGCACACACTCCAGACAATGAAAGACAGGCAGTGGGGTATGGAGGGAAAGAGAGAGGGAGGATTGAGAGAGGGAGACAGACAGAGGAAAGGAAGGAGGGGGGGGGGGGGGAGCGAGTTGATATAATTTATTATGACATGAGTGGTGAAATAAACAGTAATGTCCGTCTTACATTCAGCCTTTAGAAACGAAAGCATAAAAATACGAAACAATAGAAGTGATTCACAGCTGCTTGGTATGCCATGATTTCATAGTAACCCAACCAGTGCAGTGCAGTGCAGTGCAGTCCACAAGTATTGAGTAACTCAAGTCCAGTGCCATGAGACAGTTTGAGAGGAATTATCTCTGAATGTGTGTCTGTCTGTCTGTCTGTCTGTCTGTCTGTCTGTCTGTCTGTCTGTCTGTCTGTCTGTCTGTCTGTCTGTCTGTCTGTCTGTCTGTCTGTCTGTCTGTCTGTCCGTCCGTCTCTGTCTCTGTCTCTGTCTCTGTCTCTCTCTGTCCGTCCGTCCGTCCGTCCGTCCGTCCGTCCGTCCGTCTCTGTCTCTGTCTCTGTCTCTGTCTGTCTGTCTGTCTGTCTGTCTGTCTGTCTGTCTGTCTGTCTCTCTCTCTCTCTTTCTCTCTCTCTTTCTCTCTCTCTCTCTCTCTCTCTCTCTCTCTCTCTCTCTCTCTCTCTCTCAAATTATCCCACTCATCCCAACTCCTCACCCCGAATGATTTCCTCGGGGATCGTAGGAGAGCTGCAGAGATGAACACGGGTCCTTACATCATAAACAATCATGTAGTACGTGTGAGTCAAAATCCATGATACCCTAGTACCTATAGTCCGTCTTTTCTCTACATGTAGCCCTAATCAGGGTCTTCATCCTCCAGACGGGTTGGTCGCTCTAGTTGTAACGCGAGGTTTTTGGACCTCTAAGTAATTCTTATTACGTCCCCGCTGTCGTTCATCTGGCGTGATATGTTAGAATACGGTGCTTGGATTCACCAGACATAGAGATGTCCATTCTGAACAAAGAGATACTTGCAGACTCAGGCGTTACTACTTCACCATTGCAAACAAAAGCGTTCATCGTGAACGTTCCACGTTGATAATTCTTTGGCACAAGAGGCGGCAACCTTCACAGACAGGAGCACATGCAGGAAAGCCACGTCTGTACTGATGTCTTTCAACACAATTCTCACTGAGACTATTTGCGCTGAAGATGCATCACTATCGTAACCGAAAGCAAAATTGAAACATTATGACTGCTTCCAAACAGAGTGAATAAGGCAACACAAAATGGCATTGTCAAACTTGGGCGTGTTGGTCATGGAAAAGCGCATGCGCAAAGGAGAGGGGCCTCAGGAAGTTGCTTTCCGTGCACAGAGACTAAAACGGAAGTACGTCAAGAGCGTGCTGGCGGTGTCGACCCAGTCTGCTCCCAAGGTGGATGGATGGAGTTCTACATTCAGCGTGGCTGAGACTAGTGGATATACTACCTCTGTGTTCAGAATGGGAGTTCTACAGCCTTTCAACCTTTGAAGACTATTTAAGACCAGTGATCACGAAAAATCATCAGAGTTTTTAGAATAAGAGCAAGTCACGATTTCTCTCATTCGCCTCTTGCGAAACGTGCAGGGAGACGCGGTGGGTCTATTCCTACCCCCAACCCACAGGGAGACGCGGTGGGTCTATTCTTACCCCCAACCCACAGGGAGACGCGGTGGGTCTATTCTTACCCCCAACCCACAGGGAGACGCGGTGGGTCTATTCTTACCCCCAACCCACAGGGAGACGCGGTGGGTCTATTCCTACCCCCAACACACAGGGGGACGCGGTGGGTCTATTCTTACCCCCAACACACAGGGAGACGCGGTGGGTCTATTCTTACCCCCAACACACAGGGAGACGCGGTGGGTCTATTCTTACCCCCAACACACAGGGAGACGCGGTGGGTCTATTCTTACCTCCAACCCACAGGGAGACGCGGTGGGTCTATTCCAACCCCCAACCCACAGGGAGACGCGGTGGGTCTATTCTTACCCCCAACACACAGGGAGACGCGGTGGGTCTATTCTTACCCCCAATACACAGGGAGACGCGGTGGGTGTATTCTTACCCCCAACACACAGGGAGACGCGGTGGGTCTATTCTTACCCCCAACACACAGGGAGACGCGGTGGGTCTATTCTTACCCCCAACCCACAGGGAGACGCGGTGGGTCTATTCTTACCCCCAACACACAGGGAGACGCGGTGGGTCTATTCTTACCCCCAACACACAGGGAGACGCGGTGGGTCTATTCTTACCCCCAACACACAGGGAGACGCGGTGGGTCTATTCTTACCCCCAACACACAGGGGCACTGCTCCCGTGTATTGGGTACGTACAGGAACCCTGGTAAAGATGAACATATAACGAGCAGTCGGTAACAAACACTGGACGGATTTGATTATTGAGGAACGCGATCACATGCACGCTCACCCTTTCCAGTAAGCATGAATGGAGGTACATGCAAGCTTGTGTGTACACTAGAATAATATGTATACAAGAGAGAGAGAGAGAGGGAGGGAGGGAGAGAGAAGGGATGTGTGGATGTGGGTTTGTGTAGATTTTAAGTAAAATAAAAACCGCTGGCGCTGAACCTCCAGGTTTTGGAGAAGAAAAAAAGAAGATCGGGTTCGAACCCGCAGCCTCCGAGAAAAGAGGAGGAAAAAAACGCACACACACACAAACACAAAAAACCAGGTCGGGTTCGAACCCACAACCCCTCGAAAAAAGAGAAGAAAAAAAAGTTTCAGCACAGAATCGAACCTGGTCATGCATGACCAAGAGCCCAATACTCTACCAACTGTGCCATTGAAAACTTGTATGTATATGAAGCATTTATAACGACCTTGTCAGAAACCCCCGTGGTTCGTATTTTGCACTGTAAATTGTAGAAAAATGGATGATAGCATGAACTGTTTGGTATTTCATACGGATCTAACCCATCAACGTCAATATTCTTCTCATAGTATCGCATTTTGGCGTCTGCTGGTAGAGGTTCAACATCGAAGCGTTTTGCTGAAGTAGGATAGATAACTCTGTTTGACTCGATGTCATTACGCTGAAAATTAACACCACGACAACGGCACGATTCTAACGCATCATGAAGAAGGCTGAAATGGTCGGTGTCGGTGGTCGTTGTGACTTTTGACCGGTACTGTACTCCATGCACCTTAACGGTCCGTGTGATTCGGGTGTAATCTTAAGCTTAACGATGTTTATTGGCAGTATTACACCCGAATCACGCAGCTGAGTGCGATAATCTGGGTCACGTGTCGGCGTCTATGTTCATGGCTGGAGAGTGCCTGGCTAAAGTGCGTTAGAATCGTGCCTTTTTCACCCTCATTCCATGCTTTTAACCATCGAAGGCAACGATCTAGATGGTACATATACTTTACCGGTTTCACAAATGGAATGAATTTGACGCCAACACAGCGTAGTATCGCTTTTTTGCGTCTGCTGGTAGACGTTCATAATACAAAGAAGCCAAATGCTGTTTTGTGAACGTAGGAAAAGAGTTTGACTCGATTAGGCTCTCACATCTATTGACTATGGAGGGAGGTGCTTTGAGTGTACGAAATCCATTATCCTGAAAATTCTACTCGCAAATGACGTCACGTTATACGACGTAAAATGATGACGTCACAGATTTTGCAAAATGGAGTCTGTTGAATTGTTTTCATTGAAACACCAAAATGTAAAAAAGTCACTTTCTTTTAAAACCTCGATTCTGAAAAGTTGATAATATTGAATGGGACCTAACTTCCAGTCAGTGTGCAAAATCTCAAGGAAATCCGTCCAGTAGTTTTTGAGATATAGGCCGTGGAGACGGGACAGACAGACAGACAGACAGACAGACTAATAAAGTCTGTAGGACCTCCAGTAAACCTGGAGGGATAAAGTAATCACAATGGTATGTCAAGCAGTTTTAATGTTTTGTTTATGGAAGGTGGGTGAAAGTGTGAATGTGGTGTCTTTGTTACGCGGCAAATACAATTTTATACACTGGTAACATTTCCTTGCAATTGAACATAGGTTCATTCAGAAAGGTTTTCTACACTGCTATGTCTTTATTTCACATGATGATGCTGGTTAACATCAACTTCCTAAGAAGTGTGTCATTTGATGACACTTTTTCAACACAAAAAAATATCAAAATGCCATCCCGACTTTAAGTTCACATGTTGGAAGTCAAGTACCCTTCTGAATCCCAAATATTTTGTTTACATGCTGTTTCTGTATGGCCATAGGGTGTATTCTTAAAATACAATGGTCTTTAACTACCATTTTGTAGTACTATTGGTTTGAATTTTTTGTCCATGTTACGCGGCCAATTTTCCTATTGGCCGCTCATTTCCAGACCCCTGGAGCCTGTATTCTTGTCTAAGTTATCTTTTCACCTGCATAACTCATTGCATCCATTGTTAGGCTTTATGAAAAAGTGCATTGCAGACTATTTAAAGCAACTTTTTTTTTGCACCACCATGTCACACTTTTAGGCCCAGTTTCTGAGACAGACCCATATATATATATATGCATCTCTTGTTGCGCTTTCCTTTTAACACTACCTATTGGTTGGTACTGAAGGGAGAGGTTTCTTCGAATCCTGATTTTGTTTTCTTGGTAGGCAAAGGCATTCATGTTACTTGTTAGGGTTATCAGATCGACAACCCATGTATTTATGTCTTCCAAAATGTTCCTCCAATGGATCCTGGCAAAAAACACTGCTAAGCAAATGAGGGACACCATTTTCAAGCAAATATATGGTTGCCTCACAAAAGGCTTTCACAGTCATAACCAATCCTTTGTAGGTTTGGTGGGTAAGGAACATTTTACCTCTTTGTTGCGGGGTGAAATTGCCAGGACGATCACTGATACTCTGTTTCCATGCATTCAGGTAGCCCAAGAAGTCTACTGAAAGAAACTTTAATCTTTCATCAACAGAGGTGTATGGGTCCAAATCTTTGTTTCTTTTCCTGTTCCCTTCAGACATGGAATGACGATTCAAGCAGTCAAAGAAACGGTTCATCATCAGTATGAGCTGAACCATTCCTTCTGCTTCTGTTCCCAAGTGTGCTTTCATCATCTTGCCCACAGATGCACTGAGCATTTGTGCTGCCAAGCGAACACTCATGCAAGTTGTACTTGTAAGACTGACATGCTGGGAGGTCAATTTGGTGCATCGTGTTTCAGTCTGTGTGTCTAGGTCATACAGTTTTCGGATATGATCCCAAAGAATGTGCTTCCCTCAGCACCAAAGCAACTGTATGTCGTCCTGCTCCAGAGTTGCTCAGATTGTTTCTGACAGTCTTTACCAAATGTGGTGGATCAGAAATGAAGAATATTGTATCAGGAGAAAACACATTGATAGCTTTAAAGCATATTTCCTCCTCACCTGCAGGCAATCTATGCATCTGGTAAAGTTTCTGATTAGCAGATGCTTTGTCACTCACCGATGCAATGACTTTCAAATCCAGAAACCCTTCTGCCTTCCAAAAGAGAGAAAAAAGCTCTGCAGAGGTAGATGTGGAAGTTCCAAAAAAGCCAAGACTGACATTGATTTTGCTGTTGATGCCAACACCAAAGAAATCAAGCACAGACCTTGCAGCACTGCTGCTCAGGCTGTCTTTCCATAGGCTTGAGGTGACAAATCCAACCATTTCACCGCTTCGGCCATCAAACACTAGGTCACTCTTAACCATCATTTCATCGTGCAAGAGAACAACAAAGCGCTCTTTGTCAGTGAGGTTCTTCGACAGTCGTTTCAATTCATTCAGAGCCAGAATGGAAAAACCATCTCTGGGTTGGATAGCATTGGTGTGGTCTCGCAAGGTAGACTGACCAGGCAATTTGAGAACATCTGAGAACACAGCACAAACTTGAATATCATCAAAAGGTCTGATGGTTGTGTTAATTAATAAAAAAGAAAACAAACAGTACAATTTGACTGTTTTCATTCACCATTTCATTCCGTGTCAATTTTAAGCTCTATATCACAATGTAGACGGGAAAAAGGTGCATAAATACCAGCTTTATTGCACGGAGTCATTTTGCTACAAAGTACACGGTAATTTTGTTGACAAATGTGCTCGGGATTAATGAGAAACACGCCGATACATTCGCGCAACATCGTCTGTATAAATTACATGTTGCACTGTGGTCTGTTTACCTCCCTTGATCTGCTCTACACCACAGCCGCTTGAGGGCGCTGCTTTTCAAGCGTCATCTCTTTTCGTATAGGGAAAGCCTCGGATGCGCCTTCTTTGTGTAACTTACATTCTTTGTTAGAACTGAGTAAAAGAATTAATACATGTTAATACCCTATTTATTCTTTCATTTATTCTCTCACACTGACTTACTTGACATAGATTGTTTTTTATTTTTTATATTCATTCCTGTGGAATAGACTTTTTATGGTTTGGTGAGTTTGGTGTTTCAGCAGATGTGAGCACTTGTGTCCATGGATGTGCACCTCTGATTACTCCTTGCTGCAGGCTAAGAGTAAGATGAACCATTTGTGGCCAGCAGGCTCACTCATTATGCATGGCTGCCCTCCACTGTCAGTCAAGACTGGCAGTCTCGTCCCTTCTTTCGAGGACTTTTGCATTTGAGCCTGACTGCCAGTTTTCTACCATGGAGTGTCACTGACTATTTTTGACTCACATGCGAAGCAAAAGTGAGTCTATGTACTCACCCGTTTCGTCCGTCCGGGCGTCTGTAAAAAAACTTTAACGTTGGATTTTTCTCGGACACTATTAAGTCTATCAACACCCAATTTGGCATGATGGTGTATGATGACAAGGCGTCAAAAAACATACATAGTGACGACCTTGCTTCAAGGTCAAGGTCGCAGGGGCCATAAATGTTGTCTAAAAAACAGCCATTTTTCACATTTTCCCAATTTTCTCTGAAGTTTTTGAGATTGGATACCTGACCTATATATGGTATATAGGGCAAAGTAATCCCTATCTTTTGATACCAGTTTGATTGACCTTGCTTCAAGGTCAAGGTCACAGGAGCTCTTCAAAGTTGGATTGTATACATATTTTGAAGAGACCTTGTCCCTGAACTATGGAAGATAACTGTTTCAAACTTAATAATTATGTGGGGCACATGTTATACTTTCATCATGAGACACATTTGGTCACATATCAAGGTCAAGGTCACTTTGACCCTTATGAAATGTGACCAAAATGGGGTAGTGAACCACTAAAAGTGACCATATCTCATGGTAGAAAGTGCCAATAAGCACCATTGTGCTTCCTACGACTTGAATAACAGTTTTGTGTTGCATGACCTTGGATGACCTTGACCTTGGGTCAAGGCCACATTAATTTTGGTAGGAAAAATGTGTAAAGCATTTCTTAGTGTATGATGTCATTGGTAGGTTTAGTTGTTTGATCTTGACCTTGAAGGTCACCTGAAGGTCAAGGTCATGTAAAGGCCAAGCATGTGAGTCATATGGGCTTTGCCCTTCTTGTTTTTTTAATAGGTTACCTGGATTGGGATGGACCTCAGTTGAGTGTCATCGACTCGCCTGTGATCCTTGAAGCTGGCCAGAATTTCACCTTCACCTGCCGTGGGAACAAATCCATTCACTGGAACATCAATGCTCGTTCTCCATTACACAGCCAGGTAAGAGGAGGTGTATTGACTGGTGCAGGTTACAGGCATTTAATGAAATGTGAGCATTCATGTAAAAAGAAAGCTACAGTTAAAAAAAAACAATTTTAACCTATTGAGCTATTTAAAAAATGCAACTCATGCATAAAAAGCAGATTGGAACAGAATTAATCCAGCAATTATATTTTTTTTAATGAACAAATCTTTAGAATTTTAAGTCATAGAGCTGGAAATTTATGTAATTACAGTAAAACCTCTATTTTGCGACCTTCGAAAAACCTACTGAATCAGGTCTTTATTTGGAGGGAGTCTTAAAATGGAGGTATGGATATTTGAATAAAATTAACATAATGTATTATATATAGGAATAATGCCAACATAAAACACAATGCAATATATGCACAATACATCTTTATTACTGCTAACTTGGAGTGTGCTAGACCTCCCTTTCTACTGAAAACAACCAAACTCTCAACCAAACTCTCAACCAAACTTAAGGTGTACAAGGCAGTGGTCCTCACTTCACTGCTCTATGGTTGCGAGACATGGACCCTGTACCACAGGCACATCAAGTGCCTTGAACAATTCCACATGCGTGCCCTGCGGTCAATCATGCAGATAAGCTGGCAGGACCGCGTCACCAACCAGAAGGTCCTTGACAGAGCCGGCTCCACTAGCATCAAAGCCAAGATCATCAATGCCCAGCTTAGATGGTCCGGGCATGTCATCCGCGTGCAGGAGTCCAGAATCCCACGGCAGCTCTTCTATGGCGAGTTGGCACAGGGAGATCGGAACTAAGGAGGTTCAAAGAAAAGATACAAGGACAACCTCAAGGCGAACATCAAATGGGTAAACTTCCAACCACGGCACCTTGAAGCCACTGCTGCCGACAGAACCCTCTGGGGTGCCACCATCCGAAAAGCTGCAAGAGCTTTTGAAGATGGCCGCCGTTGTCGTCTTGAAGCAGCTCGAGCAAGGCGACACAGAGCTGCTTCAGCCTCTGTCCAGACCGGTGTTCCTTGCCCCACCTGCAGCCGCCTGTGTGCCTCAGAGTTTGGTCTTTGGAGCCATATGCGCATCCACAGAGGATGGCACAGTGAGACATCTTCCTCGACATCGAGAAACAACCAAGAAGGTTTAATACAACCATCATGAATGTGAATGAGCAGGATACAGGAGATATAGGAACTTTGAAGAGGCTGATATCTACCGACATACACAACACAATGGAGCTAGTCTGTGTGTCAAAGGATAGATACATGTATTCACAAGCAAACAAGGGTTAACTGTCTTTTATCCCTGCATGATACTATATAATGCACAAGTATACAACTGCTACTCGCAAATGACGTAACCGATTAGGTGATGTAAATAGGTTCAATTTTGGCTGCAAAGTTTACGGCTGTTTCAAGGGCTCCTTACTTGATGAGTGTCTTTCAGGGATTTTTGGTTGAAAAATATACTAATAGATGGTACCTTTGCAATGATCGTTGAATTGTTTACTAGATTGTTTCGTTCTTTTTTTTATTCTAACTTCATGCTGATTGAATGGCCAGCAGAGGAAAATTGACCTAACTTCCACCTAATTTTAACTTTAACTAAACTGACAAATGCCACACGACTATGGTCACTGTCAGTGTTGCCATTGGAGTAGCCTTTGCCTCCCCTCCTGGCCACCTGTA
Source organism: Theodoxus fluviatilis (assembly GCA_034096865.1). Lineage (NCBI taxonomy): Eukaryota > Metazoa > Mollusca > Gastropoda > Cycloneritida > Neritidae > Theodoxus > Theodoxus fluviatilis. The sequence continues at coordinate 32,071 of JAWQFJ010011094.1, forward strand.
AACCGATGCAAACACGTTCGCAGCAAAATCGAAACTTGGCTGCCAGGAGCAACCTCCGCCTCTTCACTCACTGATGCGGCAGCACGCTGCGAGTTGATGCTATTTTTACGTATGGGTATGAGACTCAAACTGTTGAACCGCGATGGTGGAAATTTCTGACAGCTATCGCATGCAAAGAAAAACTTGTGTGACAAGTTTATTACAAAGCTTAACATTTCTCTTTCCAGCAGTCTAAACGAAAGCATTATTTCATAATGCACGAAAGTTGTCTGCCCCTTGACCACAAGTCACTTGGTCTTGGGAGACGTCACTGTATGGCAGACAAGCCTTACAGAACGTGAAGTAACTCCTACTGCACTAAGTGTGCATAACACCACTTGCAAAAGCTGTCATTTTGGAATGGACAGTTACTGCAGTTGCATGTGCTACTAAAGGGACTGCAGTTTGGGGAATATCTAGGTCAAAATGTCATTAAAATGCCAAGGATTGACGGTCGCAAGTTGCGTTTTGGAGGAAGTCGTTATGAGAGGTCACTTTGATAGCAAAATACATCCATTAACATTTTTCCAGCCGCAATCTAGAGGAAGTCGTTTAAGAGAGGGTCATAAAATAGAGGTTTTACTGTAGATTGTAAAAATATTACATTTATTACAGGAATTCCAAACCA
>JAWQFJ010011095.1:0-2500 GCA_034096865.1 Theodoxus fluviatilis
GTTGTCCTTGCCCCCGCCGTTTGGCTACTTGTCACAACAGAGGCGGCTATTTTCCCGCCCTCAACTTGGGGCAGTTACGTTTGAAGTGGCCTCTCTCTCCGCAGTGGAAACACCCGTCTTGCCTCCTGCTAGCTCTGCTGGTTCTCAAATCGTTCACTGCCTCGGTCAGCTCTTCCATGCGCTGAAGAATTTGGGCAAGCTCTGTGACAGTCACACTCTGACTCTGGACGTGAACCACATCATCTTCCGCTTCATCCTGCAGCCACTGGAGAGCAGCATCCTTAAGAGCACTCAGGGTGACATCTGGTTTGGCCGATCGGAGACGCCTGAGCTCCCGCCGTAGGTCTGCGCTGCTGAGACGCTCGGCAAAGTGGTCACGCAGGTCAAGCTCGGATATTGTTCCTGCTTTCGAGCGATTGAGCTTCCTGGCCAGTGTCTGCAACTCATGCACGAACTCCAGGACCGACTCCCCGGGTCGTTGTCGCCGCTGATTGAACTCTTCCAGCAGTAAGACTCGGTGTCGTCTGTCCCCAAAGGTCGTGGTGAGATGTTTGGTCACCTTTGCAAGGTCTCGACGATCCGCCGCAGGCATTCCGAGCACCTCGCGCCTCGCTTGGCCATCAAGGTGGCGGAGGATCAGTTCCAGCCCGATTGCTGGCCGCATGTTGTATGCGTCGAGTACCCTCTCCACCTCGTCCACGAACTCATCAACTGGCCCGCTTCCATCGAAGTGTGGAAGACGAGGTTGCGGCATCCAGTTCCTGTGTAGGTGGTCCCGTTCCCTGTATTGAGCTCTCTGGTCATCTCCATCCTGGGCAGGCGGTGCGGAAATCTGCGGGTCTGCGCTCCGCCACTTCTCCCTGCTCCTGTACTACGGCCGGTTGCTCTAGTTGATCTGGCTGCTCTGGTTGCCCCTCCTCAGCGGCAACATTGGGGTTGACCTGTCCATCTGCCATCGTGCTTTTAAAACAATTTTCCTAATCCTGCCGACAACGCCAAAATGTAATGGTACCGAGTGGAAGGGGGGGGGGGGGGAAACGAAAATGGGACATAGGGAAAGGTTGAAAATGGGAAATAGGTTCGATATGTTTGAAAAGAAACAATTAGGAAAAGGTTTTCTCAGTATGTAATATTTAATCTGATACTAACACAATTATACCAAAAGCACGATTATACAAAAGCACGATGGCAGACTAAAATAAACCAAGACAACACATTAGTCAGAGTATCAAAACCATCAAAACTAAAATGGGATAATTAGACATCAATGCCAGCATCAAATAATGAAATAGTCCAGACAGTTTATGGCATTGCCAGTTTGACTTGTGATGTCAGAAAAAGGAGGGGGAAAGGCCAAAAGAGAAATGGTAATGACTTCGTGACCGAAACGGGGTTGATAATGTTAAACTCCATCTGGCAACTGTGAATGGGTCACCAGTATGCCATTTGAATACAGCCCGATAACTCTAAATTCCACCTGACAACCAAGCCAACCAGTAAGTTATCCATGGAGAATAACACTTACAAATTAGCTACCAATAGCCCATGAATGTCATCCTATCATGTCTATTCCTGTACAGGAGCAACTTAAGTTGTAGAATACTTTGACTTATCATTAGATGACCAAGCACATGTATCTCCAAATACATCTCCATCCAAGGCTTACACTCTGACACAATTATCTGGTTACTGGCAGTGATGGCCACTAACAACACAGCAACAGACTGTCAGATCCAACATCCCATATAGTCATAGTATCGAACTATCCTGACTACATAGAAAACAGCCTTATCATAAACTAGAACAACTACAAGAAAAATTACAAAGCCATTGATTTTTCCAACTTACCGTTACCCCATGGTCAGTCTAAATGACGTCCGTCAGGAATGACGTCAGAGAGAGAAAAAAACGTCACCACGGCCCCAGGTGAGAAAAGGAGGGGAAATAGGAGGGCGAGAACATCACAACAGGAAAGGGTGGGGCGAAACAATAGCACGTGGGCGGAAACTAACAATGAAAGAGCAAAACTGATTGGTCATGGTGGCACACAAGTGCACCTTGTCACAGTTGTATACTAGTTCTGTACCAATCAAATACTTACATATTCGGGAATGGAATCGCAGAATTAAACGTTTTGCAACAGATTAGCGAATTTGTATTATTTTTTAAAGACTGCTTTGGTTGAAAAAGAAAGCCCAGTGGAAAAGCCTTCTCAAACCTCCGAAATGTCGCCTTCCTCCCCTGGCTTCATCATCGTTTTAGCTTCATCATAGTCACTGTTTTCAGATGACGTCATCTTAGGCTTGGGCTTGACTACAGCGTAATTATCTTCACCCACCTTGGCAGGTGTTGCAAGGTCACCAGTGACGTCATCAACCTCTGCATAGGCTGACCTCACAACCTCTGCTACGTCATAGTCAGAGCCAGTGATGACCTGCTGCTTCCTTTTGTGGAAGTCGGCCACGCTGTAGTCGTCCTCTGACGTCATGTGCAGCCCTGC
>JAWQFJ010011095.1:7500-10000 GCA_034096865.1 Theodoxus fluviatilis
TAGTAATCTTCTTAGTCTTTCAGCAGACGTGCTTTCTCGCGCATGCAAACTTCATTAATGTGCACCCAGTCTTCGTCCATTTCACTTTGCTGTTCTTCTGGATTTTTCCTACAGGGTTGGTGCGAAAACCTGCAAATGCATTTTTCTCATTTGGCGGCGACGCGTGCGGAACTTTGCGTTTATCCATGTGTAGGTTGAGTGACATTCGGGCCGTTAATCGCACCTGCCTATCATCACTGTTCAGTACTGGCAGGGTGAAAGACAGCCGCGTCGCGTTGTAGATGGCATGAGGGTTCATTAGACCGAGTACGCCTTCTCCCCTGGGGCAGAACATGAAGTCTCAATTGGAGGAGTTGTTCAGCAGGAGCCATTGCCTCACATATCTGACGATTTCGCTCTCCAGTGGGCCCAGGCACTTCTCTGTGGAAGTGAGATTGGAGAAATAAAAGTTCAGTCTAGATGAGCCCATGATACTAATCGCCTGGAGCTTCACTGTCACCGGCAGGGGGGCTGCGTCGGTTTTCTTCAAGGTATTTTTTACTTCCTCTGCTACTCTTTCTGCTTGCGATGTTGCTGCAGTGTTGCTCAGGTTGATGCCATAACCGAGGTAACAGTAAGACTGATCTTTAGAGTACACGGGTAGCGAGGATCTTTGAATGAGGAATTTAGTATCACTGCTCTTGTCTTTCTTATTTCAGTTGTTTCTCGTTCTCCTTCCGTGGAAAACTCCACACTTCTGATGTTTTACTTGCATTCATGACGTTTGCATGAATTCCGCAGTTTTTCTCACCTTCTTTCATTTACTGAATGTCATTGCTTGAGACGCAAATATCATGTACATAACCATGAGAGGCACAAGTTAGGGTATGGGTGCTCTATGGACACACACACATACACATACACGCGCGCACATGTACACACACACACGCGCGCGCGCGCGCGCACACACACGCGCGCGCACACACACACAGAACCAGAAGTAATACTTGTTCCTCTTCCGCCTTTTGGAATCTTACTTGTTGTGCCATCTTGAGGTGATTGCACAGTTGAACCAGTTGTCGGTACTACTGAAGAAGTATGCAGTTTGGATGAAGTGGGGTTTGTCTCTGCAATATGAGTTGAAGTTGCAGCCGTTCTCGTGACTGAAACATGCGTGGTATTTATGTATGTTCTCTTTGAGGAGCCTATAACATGATATAGAGCCCTTGTTAATATTTTCAATTCCCCTGAGTGCGGACATCGATAAATATCAAGCATGAGTGTACCAGTGACTCTTACGATGAAATACGTGTATATCAATCTTTAGATTTGTGCAAAAGAGTAGAATGAAATCATTTTTCCTTCTGTACCGGAAATTTTGTGCTCTTGAATGAAAGTGGAATCAAGGTGAACCAACTTTTATAACGCCTTTAAATTACTTTACAATAGTCATTCTCCAGATAAGAAAACCTTAGTAAGTTCACATAAAAGCAATACAGAAAACAAACTGGCAAAGTAACAACATGGAATCGCAATTGTACATAGAATGCGCTCTTTGCAGCTAATGAGTGCTTAATCAGATTACGAATGGTTGAAATGTTTTGTTTCTTTTTTTCAAAAGGCATACCTTGGCAATGGTGTTTGTTTTCTGGGATTTCAGGTGTATATCCACACGTAACGACAAGATTTGTCCCATCTCGAGCTGAATTAGAAACATTTTAATCGCATGGATGATCTAAATATATTGATACAATATGGCATTCGTGAGGTAAGTAAGTGCACTGCTTGCTTCAACACTGAGTTTGTCGGGTCAATGGATCAGAAAAAAACACGGTTATTATTATACAATGCAGCTGTGATTGTTTTCCCATTAATTCAACAGTGCATTTTTTCCCCTCAAGGCTCTTCGAAAAGAGGTATGTGTGATCGCCGGGAAACACGTGAAAGATTTCAAATACAACAACAAAAAACTATTTTCCAAAATTAAACTCGAGGTAAGCAAATAACACTCCCAAGATTTCCAGATTGAGACTTCACAAGACAAGTTAGAATGTACAAGGCCTTGCCTCTACCTCTGACGACCGCCCATCCGCTGGGAAGTCTGAAAGTGCTGTCCACCATCACACTGACGTGAAAAGGCGTCCTGGCAAAGAAACGCTTGTACTGGAAGTCCTCGACACAGGTCGGAAAAGATTCCCCACTCCATCCCACACTGGAACAGGTTTCAGCGTTGCCTGTGTACTTCTCCTTGACCAGTATGACGTCAGCCTGGCGCCGACCACAGTCGGCCATGTCCACTTGGCAGTGCCACGTCTGCCTGTCTCCCTCCTCCACGAGGTAGCTACTTGGCTTGGTCCCGTTGTAGTGCACAGCCACAGCAGGAGCGGTGATGGTGGCGTTGATGTAGAAATCCGTGATTTTCTCTCCTGTCGCGATTAAAAAGAGAGATATCGTTTAAGTACACTTAGTGATGATAGGGTGTGTGCGTGTACCTGCATGCATAAGTGTGCGTGTGTGTGCG
>JAWQFJ010011095.1:12500-22500 GCA_034096865.1 Theodoxus fluviatilis
GTCTGTCTGTCTGTCTGTCTGTCTGTCTCTCTGTCTCTCTCTCTCTGTCTGTGTGTCTGTCTGTCTGTCTGTCTGTCTGTCTGTCTGTCTGTCTGTCTGTCTGTCTGTCTGTCTGTCTGTCTGTCTGTCTGTCTGTCTGTCTGTCTCAATATCTATCTCATGCACATATGCATACACGCTTACACACACATTCACGCACAAACACACACACACACACGCACGCACGCACACACGCCACACACACACACGCACACAAACACACACACACACACGAGTACACACACGAGTACACACACACACATATATTTACCTTGCAGTGAGAGAGGGGGAGAGAGAGAGAGAGAGAGAGAGAGAGAGAGAGAGAGAGAGAGAGAGAGAGAGAGAGAGAGAGAGAGAGAGAGAGAGAGAGAGAGAGAGAGAGAGGGGGGGGGGGAGGGAGGGGGAGAGAGAAAACGATAGTTCAAACAATACGTGTAGATGTGCAAGCGAACTCAATAAAATTACGTGTAACAACGCAACAGTGGTACCCAAAACGAATCAAATTTTATCCTGCTTAAATATTACCAATTCAACATCAGGTGTGCAATTAGGCGACAGGCCTCTTAAGGAAACAAGGCTGCTGAAAGTAGTGACAAATTCACCCACCTACGATGACGAGGTAGTTCAGCGCAGTCAGTATAAACAGCATGGTTTCAATTTTCTTTCAGGACTTGGGTTAGAGGACGAAACGCAACTCCGGCCGTCGCAAAAGAAACAAATCCCATTCGTCTAGTCTTCTCTCGGATCTGTAGTCACAGCGTGCATGGGAAAACTGGCAGAAAATCCCCGAGGATGCTAGAAGAAAATGTAGGTTTTTCAAAACAAAGTATCTCGGCAGTCAGTATGACTGCGCTCACTTAGCAGGAAGTATCAAAGGCCGAAGATAGCAAGAAGCTGTTTTATCAGTGTGAAGTTGCCCTGGGGTGATATGGGTATTGATGATACCAACGCTTTAACACAGTTTGGCTCTTGTAAAGGCTTGTTTGCTTGTCGTTGAAGATAACTACATATGTGTCGCACTGCATGAAGCTATTCTATTGCAACTACGAAAATATATCCAACTAATACAGAACTGCATATTAGTAAAACGTTGATATCGAAAGCGCTCTGTAGGCTTGAATTGATTTCATTTTCCATATTTTTCTTTGATTTAAAGATATGGGGGAAATAAACACCAGTGATGATACGTTTCTTGAAAATTCATTCATTTTAAACAGGATAGTGTATGCTGTACGCAGCTCATTTTGTCTTTGACCGATAACTATTATATGTGACAGTCTAGGGAGACGGTCCTTGACTTTGAGATGGATGGAATATAACACAGGTGTTGACATGTCATTCGCAAACTTATTATTTTTAAACATGTTACTCTTATATGTCAACAGCTTACTCTGATTTCAGGTACTGATTTTTGACGATCCGGGAAGTGCATTTTCAGTTCTACTATGGGTCAGAGAAACATATATTCATTCTGAAGTCATTCAGTACAGTGCACTGTATCTGCAAAACATATTATTGTGTAAACTTTTCTTCACACGAAACCGTATAAGTCACTCATGCCCCTGAGTCTTTTTTGAAAATGGTTTCATAAATTATTTTCAAAAATTGTGCATATGTTTTGGCGCTGTCCACCATATGTGTGATCTCCTCCTCCTCCTCCTCCTCCTCCTCCTCCTCCTCCTCCTCCTCCTCCTCCTCCTCCTCCTCCTCCTCCTCCTCCTCCTCCTCCTCCTCCTCCTCCTCCTCCTCCTCCTCCTCCTCCTCCTCCTCCTCTTCCCCCTCCCCCTCCCCTCCCCCTCCTCCATCCTCCTTCCACCTCCCTCCTCCCTCCTCCCTCCTCCCTTCTCCTCCTCCCTCCTCCTCCTCCTCCCTCCTCCTCCTCCTCCTTCCTCTTCCTCCTCCTCTTCCTCCTCCTCCTCCTCCTCCTCCTCCCTCCTCCTCCTCCTCCTCCTCCTCCTCCTCCTCCCCCTCCCCCTCCCCCTCTCCCTCCTCCCCTATCTCCCCCTCCCCCTCCCCCACCCTCTCTCTCCTCCTCCTCCTCCTCCTCCTCCTCCTCCTCCTCCTCCTCCTCCTCCTCCTCCTCCTATTCCTCCCCCTCCTCCTCCTCCTCCTCCTCCTCCTCCTCCTCCTCCTCCTCCTCCTCCCCTCCCCCTCCTCCCTCCTCATTCTTCCCTCCTCCCTCCTCCTCCCTCCTTCCTCCTCCCTCCTCCCTTCTCCTCCTCCCTCCTCCTCCTCCTCTTCCTCCTCCTCCTCCTCCTCCTCCTCTTCCTCCACCTCCTCCTCCTTCTCCTCCTTCTCCTCCTCCTCCCCCTCCCCCTCCCTCCTCCCTCCCCTCCCTCTCCTCCTCCCCTCCCCCTCCCTCTCCCTCTCCCTCCTCCTCCTCCTTCTCCTCCTCCTCCTCCTTCTCCTCCTCCTCCTCCTCCTCCTCCTCCTCCTCCTCCTCCTCCTCCTCCTCCTCCTCCTCGTCGTCGTCCTCCTCCTCCTTCTTCTCCTTCTTCTCCTTCTTCTCCTTCTCCTCCCCCTTTTCCTCTTCCCGTTCCTCCTCCTATTCCTCCTCCTCCTCCTGGTCCTCATTTTCCTCCTCGTATTCCTCCTCCTCCTATTCCTCCTCCTTTTCCTCCTTTTCCTCCTCCTATTTCTCTTCCAAATATTCCTCCTATTCCTCCTCCTCCTGCTCCTCCTCCTTCTTTTCCTCCTCCTCCTTCTCCTCCTCCTTCTCCTCCTCCTCCTCCTCCTCCTCCTCCTCCTTCTCCTCCTCCCTCCTCCTCCTCCTCCTCCTCCTCCTCCTCCTCCTCCTCCCCCTCCCCCTCCTCCTCCTCCTCCTCCTCCTCCTTCTCCTCCTCCTCCTCCTTCTCCTCCTCCTTCTCCTCCTTCACCTCCTCCTCCTTCACCTCCTCTTCCTTCTCCTCCTCCTCCTCCTCTCCTCCTCCTCCTCCTCTCCTCCTCCTCCTCCTCCCCTCCTCCTCCTCCTCCTCCTTCTCCTTCTCCTTCTTCTCCTCCTCCTCTTCCTCCTCTTCCTCCTCCTCCTGCTCCTGCTCCTCCTCCTCCTCCTCCTCCTCTCCTCCTCCTCCTCCTCCTCCTCCCTCCTCCTCTTCCTAGTCCTCTTCCTCCTCCTCTTCCTCCTCCTCCGCCTCTTCCTTTTCCTCCTCCTCCTCCTCCTCCTCCTCCTCCTTCTCCTCCTCCTCCTCCTCCTACTCTTTCTCTTCTTATTCTATCTTCTCCTATTTCTCCTCCTCCTCCTATTCCTCCTCCGCCTCTTATTCATCCTCCTCCTATTCCTCCTCCTTCTCCTCCCCCTTTTCCTCTTCCCATTCCTGCTTCTATTCGTCGTCGTCCTCCTCCTCCTCCTTCTCCTTCTCCCCCTTCGTTTCCCCCTTCTATTCCTCCTTCTTTTCCTCCTATTCCTTCTTATATTCATCCTCCTATTCCTCCTTTTCATCACAGCTACTCCTCCTTGTCACAGCTCCTCGTCACAGCTTCTCCTCCTCAGCTCCTCCTCCTCCTTCTCCTCCTGCTGCTGCTGCTCCTCCTCCTCCTCCTCCTCTTCCTCCTCCTCTTCCTCCTCCTCCTCCTCCTCCTCCTCCTCCTCCTCCTCCTCCTCCTCCTCCTCCTCCTCCTCCTCCTCCTCCTCCTCTTTCTCCTCCCTCTTCTTCTCCTCCTCCCCCTTCTCCTCATCATCCTCTTCCTCCTTCTCTTCCTCCTCCTCTTTCTCCTCCTCCTTCTTCTCCTTCTCCCCCTCCCCTCGTCCTCCTTGTCACAGCTCGTGCTCCCAAACCACCCATTCCTTCCCAACACCCCTTACCTGCTGTCCTGTGATCCAGAGAGATATATATTCAAGTATGGTTCCATTTCATAATGTGCTTGTAAGTTATGTAAATATAGTTTTGGGCTGTCGGCCTCGCAATTAAATATCTAATTCTCTCTCTCTCTCTCTCTCTCTCTCTCTCTCTCTGTGTCTGTCTGTGTGTCTGTCTGCCTGTCTGTGTGTCTGTCTGTGTGTCTGTCTGTCTGTCTGTCTGTCTGTCTGTCTGTCTGTCTGTCTGTCTGTCTATCTCAGTATCTCTCTCTCTCTCTCTCTCTCTCTCTCTCTCTCTCTTACGCAGTCACTGATGGAACTGTTTGAACACCCAGTCCGGATGAAATAGACAATGCAATGCACAAAAACTAGAAAACACTCATCCGGCTGTATAACCTATCATGCTGTTAACTTTATTTAGAAAAATGTAGTTTTCAGATTATCGATAGTCTGCTCCGTGCCTGCAGTTTTCGACGTTGCTTTGTGTGTCCTCTACGAGAGGGAAAGTGCGTCATTAGACCAAAAGTTGTTCTTTCCAAGTTGTGATATTTCGCAGGAAATTGCAACCTAAGGAGAGTAGATAAGGCGTGCAACTTCCTAATAATAAAGTCAGTTATGCAAGTTGTCTTGGTAAAAGAGGATTTTTTTCCCAATATGTTTTATTCGATGAAGATTCTCGAAATGACTGTCAAAGAAACACTGCAGTAGTTCACTAATAGTTTATAAATCTGCGACCTTTTTTACATTGCAGTCAGACATAACAACCTAGTGATTCCTTTTCGGAATTTATGAAGTTGTATGTTATGTTCTAGTCTTTAATTCATTGACTTATCCAATCGGCCCTACTGTCTGCCACAAACTGTTTCTTACCGTAAACTTTAGAAAAGACAATATTTAAATGCAGAGCAATTTTCTATATACCTTTTATTTAAGATAAATGCAAAACTAAAACGTTTCAGGTAAGATACATTCTTATTTTGTTTGTTAAAATGAAGTAAGATAAAAGGGAGATATGCAAAATAGATTGTAAAGGGAAATACAATCGTGGAGATTTTGAAATACAAGAAGCGCGAGGTCAGGCGTGACAGATATAATGATATACCTACAGGAAAGGAAAGAAAGGTACCCGAGAATAATGCGTGAGTGATGGAGTTCAAACAGGTCATGAGGGTCTGTTATATTCGTAACACAAAGAAAGACTGAGCACCACACACTTAACAAAACGTCCTCAATGGGAATAAAAAGCCATTATATGTACACGCCAAGCGGCAACCATACGCTGTATTAGGCAACAAGTAAAAAGTTGTCTTTGCGATATCCCAACAAGACTGTTTACCTACCAACTCTAAACTACCTTTATTTCGTGCAAAAAGGAGTGAAAGAAAATAAATAAAGGATATACAACGAACTGCATGGTGTCCCATCTTCCCTGACCCATGAGCACTCCGGGAAACTATATAAGTTATTAAAAACCACATGTTTTCTGGGAAAGATGAATTGTAATTTATGTTGATATAATGTATACGTGACGTTTCTTAAAACACATACGCATGTACCTGTGTGTTACGGGGATCCACAAAAACGAAATAAAACAGGTCCCGGGTTACTTACATGTCTTTATAGTTTCAAAATAAAACATGCCCGTAACAGGGGTAGAAAAGAAAAGAATAAAAATAAAAAGAATGTTACATTGGTATATGGCTCAAACACAACATCCTCAATAACTCAATCTTATAAAATTTACACCTACTCTTCCTCTACTCAACTCTCAATGGGTAAAATGAAAAAAAGTACAAGTAAAATGTCGGTTAGCCCTCGTATATAAAAACATAAAAGCACGTAGGTCAGCCCTCGACAAGTAAAACTATCGACCCGTGTAAAACTTTCGCACCAACCTTCCAACTCTGCCCGCTCTCTCTCTCTCTCTCTCTCTCTCTCTCTGCTCGTCTCTGCTGTGTGGGTGGAGCCGATCTCTACTATCTCTTCGTCTTCCTCTCTCTTCTGTGCTTCGCCCTCCTCTTCTCTCTCTTCTTCTTCACTCTTCAGTGCTTCGTTCTCCTCTTCTCTCTTCTTCTCACCCAGCAGGCGGACCGATCTCTTCTTCTCTCCTCACAGTAGGCAGACTTATCTCTTCTTCTCTCCTCCCCTCTCCATAGGCAGACTGATCTCTTCTCTCTCCTCCCAGTAGGCAGACTGCTCGCTGTCTTCTTGCTCTCTCGATTATAGCTATCTTCTCACAACCAACTCACGACATACCTTTCTCGCTACTACTCAGATCTCAGAGCGAACACCGCTCATCCCCTCGGGTCAGAACTCAACCTTCACTCACTCCAACCTTCCATTTCAATCTCTGTACATAATACAGTCGTCGGACTACCAACCAGCAAAAACCAAGCCTCTCTCAGGTGAGATACCTCCGAAAACCCACTTCCCCATTACACTGTGCGAAGTCTCATTTTAGCATATAGAAAAAGTCAGGTCAACCTACCGACCCTATCTGTTAGGGCCATGATACCTTTATTGACCACAACTCTCTTTATTTTACTCAAAATGCACGCATGCAGCAAGCTCGCATAGCACAATGCCAAAGCATTGAATGGCGTAAACGTGACGAGTGAAACAGAAAGTGTTCAATCTTAATAATTAAAATGTTGTTGGCCTCAAAATTGAATTAATTTCTAGATCACTAGTTTTCTGGGATTTCATGTTTGTGTTGATCGAAGGAAATGTTAATTCTCATGTTGAATTTTGTCATTAAAAAGCAAGCTCCACAAGATGAAGGACGACATTAGCTACAATAAGCCGGACTAGCCAAACACACCACATGAAATAACATACATAAAATGGGCTTACATGAGAAAGAATCCATATGAAATTATTGAATTTTAACCAAGTATTGGGAATGTAAACAGGGCGCATAAAGTGCACCTACTGGTGCATAAAACTTGTGAGCTGTTCATGTTTTCAACATGGCACTGATAACTCCACTCCCACTATATTAACAAAACATTTAAATATAAAGTGGATGACAGACTCTACAGCAGCCATATAACGAAAGGGAAGTGGACATCTTGCGTGTGCTGCATACACTTTGCAATTGATGTCAGTGATGACATCTATTCATGTTTCTATTGAGATCACGTTATAAATGCATATCATATCTGACAAGCTTTTCACTGATATAAGTAGTCAGATGTCGCTGTGGTATTACAAATCATGTTGACATTGATTTGTTCCATTGCTTTTTCCTCATTTCAAGGAACTCCATTTTAACTCTTCGGCAAATATTTCTTGGACATTACTTTGTCTTTCATTCAGGACTTATGTACGTGCAAATGTGAATATACGTGCATGCCAACTTCCTCGCGCGCGTACGTTTGTGTGTGTGTGTGTGCGCGCGCGCACGTGTGTATGTGTGTGTGTGTGTGTGTATGCGTGTGTATGTGTGAGAGGCATTGTGTGTGTTAGTGACTGTGTGTGTGCACGTGTGAGTGATTTTGTGTATGTATGTATGTGCGACGCGCGCGCGCGTGTGTGTGTGCGTGTGCGTGTGCGTGCGCGCGCGCGCGCGTGTGTGTGTGTGTGTGAGCATGACAAAAATTCAAAGTTGTGTTACTCGCAATGTCAAATACCAGGACAGAATGCTATTTTCTCTCTTTCACTGTCTTCATTTTATGGAACTTAAATAGTAAAAGTCGAAGCTACAATCCATTTGAAATACAATTACTTGACACTTAAAACTCACTGATGCAAAATCCAGCCTTTTCAGGGTATCATAAAGTTTTTGTCTACATTCCAAATTCCTGAGTAAAAAAACATGCTTTTTACAAAACATGTACAAAACGGGGTTTTTCGACTCCATAATTTCCTGGTTGTGTCGACAGAAGAGACTGGAGTGAACTAAGGATATTTTCATATTTTTCTCATAGTGCACAACTCGGGTAGTCCCCACCCTGCAGTATCAGTAGTTGCGTAGCTTAATTATAATTTTGTTATTTGCAACGATGGGTCGACAAGCTTCATTACATTGAAAATCTCTTTGTATTTTGCAGTGAAGAAAGGAAAACTCTAAATGAATCCTAAACTATTTCTTACTGCATTCCCAAACCGCCGAGTACTCGCTTTCTTCCACCGGTTCTGTCATGGTTCTAGCCTCGTCATAATCTGCGTCACCAGATGACGTCATAATGGGTTTGGCCACGGCATACATTGCTCCACCTACTCTGAATCTGATGTGCGTTGAAGGATCGTCAGTGACATCATGGACTGACGTCACTACCTCTGCTACGTCATAGTCAGACCGGGTGATGACCTGCTGCTTCCTTTTGTGGAAGTCGGCCACACTGTAGTCGCCCTCTGACGTCATGTGCAGCCCTGCAGTGTCGTAGTCGGAGTGGATGACGTCAGGAGCAGCCTGGCGCCCTCTGGCCAGATGGTCGTAGCTGCAGTCCGTGTCCTCCCCCCCTCCCCCCACCTCCCCCAGACGACCGTAGGTGGCGGCAGGGTTGGAGGAGGAGCTGTGGGTTTTCCTCACTCCCAGCCTGTCGTAGTCCGGGTCCTCGACTGGATTCCTCGGGTTGCCATGGATACCTGGCGCCGCAGCTTGCTTGTTCGCCGAGTTGCATCCCCTTCCAGCGCTGTTATAGTCCATTCTGTTTTCGTCATCTGGAAAAAAACGAACAACTGTTAAAACCACAGCATTTTGATACACTGTTTTATTTTCCTGGACAGTTACAGAAAGATAATGCCTTTCAGACTCTTTCATTATTTAAGAAAATCATATGTGTCTTTAAAATCGAAAGCCAGCGTTTAATGTAACAACTCAGCGCAGTGTATGTGCTTCATACTAAATAAGAAAGTTCCCTGCACCGCTACCGGAAATATATGCACAATTTCGATACTGTTAATATAATGTCACAATCGTGCGCAAATGTATGTCGTTTTCCTTCTTCACTGAAGCCATATATGGAAATGATGCAGAAAAGCGTTTTTGACGCAATCAGCTTCCAAATAAAAACCGCTGGCGCTGAACCTCCAGGTTTTGGCATTAAAAACCCCCCAATACAGCTGCGAGGGCCTTCAGTAAACCTGGAGGGATAAAAAATCGAATACAGGACGTTTCGTACCCTAGTCGTTGTGCACCTCATTTAGTCGATTCGTACCTTTTCTACTCTAACCCTAACTCTAACCCTAACCCTAACTCTAACCGGTTAGGGTACGAAACGACTAGGTACAAAACGTCCAGGATACAAACGACCCGCATCGTAAAAAATCTTTCTTTCTCCTTCACCAATGTTCTCCAAATTCACCCTTCTCAAAAATCTCCTCGCAAATGACGTCACGTTATTCGACGTCAAATGATGACGTCACACATTTTGCAAATGGAGTCTGTTGTATCGTTTTCATTGCAACACCAAAATGTAAAAAAGTCACTTTCTTTTCAAACCTCGATTCTGAAAATTTGATAATATTGAATCGGACCTAACTTCCAGTCAGTGTGCAAAATCTCAAGGAAATCCGTCCAGTAGTTTTTGAGATATAGGCCGTGGAGTCGGGACAGACAGACACACAGACAGACTAATAAAAACCGCTGGCGCTGAACCTCCAGGTTTTGGCATTTAAGAAAAGATCGGGTTCGAACCCGCAACCTCTCGAGAAAAGAGGGGGAAAACACACACACACATAAAAACACAAAAAAACCACAACCTCTCGAAAAAAGAGAAGAAAAAAAAAGTTTCAGCGCAGAATCAAACCTGGTCATGCATGACCAAGAGTCGAACGCTCTACCAGCTGAGCCATTAGAGAATTGCTATGACGGAGTGTTTGTAAAGCATGTAAATCCACTTCTAAGCTATCGGCCCAGGAACAATCAACCATATATTTTAAACATGATGGATAGGTTCAGGAAGCTCCTATTATGACATGTTTTGCTTTCCTTTGGCATGTCATAGACGCTGAATTAACACTCACACAGTCACACAGAGGAGGAAGTGTATTATAGATGTTCAACCCAGACATGTGCATTCGTACTCATTCAGTGATTCACGCACACACCGTGTGTGGTTACCGTGGTTACGTTGTGTTTTCTTCGCGTAGACACTGATCTATATCTAAATACGTGGAGTAGATAGAAAAAAATGGCTAGCAAGAAAAAAGAGCAGAAAG
>JAWQFJ010011095.1:27500-36956 GCA_034096865.1 Theodoxus fluviatilis
GATACAGTATGCAGTCAAAATGTCAGTAGAGTTGGCAGTGGTAAACTGCAGCCACGTCAACAGTTATAAAGCTATATTCACATCAGACTTCATGCTGTCTCTTAAACGACACTGCCAATTATTTTGCTGGTAGAGATTATCCGGAAAAGTTCAGCTTATTATATGAGTTGTGCTTGCGTTAGTTCTTGCACGTTAGTTGTTTTGTTTTTTCATTTGTGCACGCAATTGCTAGCATACATGCGTGATTACAAGCTGACTTCAAATTGTACGCATGGATGTGCAGTTATGATTATGTGTATGCACGTTCGTAAATGACGAAGCGGACAAGTGCCAAAACAGCCGCCACCAGCACCACCACCGCACCCACCACTGCCGCTATGTTGGGGCCTTGACCTGACAAATACATACTTGATTATTTTGTATTTATTTAGTTCGCGTCATCCAGTTTAATTCCATTCAAATCACTTTCCTTCAGATAAATTGATGTAGAAGAAGTATGTTCAATTCGATCCAAATTATTTCAGTTCATATCAATTAAAACATATGTAATTCAATTTAATTCCATAAACGTAATATCATCGTGTGTGTGTGTGTGTGTGTGTGTGTGTGTGTGTGTGTGTGTGTGTGTGTGTGTGTGCGTGCGTGTGAATGTGTGTGTGTCCGTGTCCGTGCGTGGTGCGTGTGAATTTGAGTGTGTGTGTGGGGGGGGGGGGGGGGGAGAGATAACTGGATGGTGTCTGTGACTGTGTTTGCAAGTTTGCAGTTATGATTATGTGTATGCACGTTTGCAAATGTGTTTGTGTGTGTGTGTGTGTGTGGTGTGTGTGTGTGTGTGTGTGTGCATCAGTGACCAAAGTTAGCCGTCCTAACCTATTCCAGTTTGGACAGAGTGGTACGTTTGACAGGGGCTGGGGGGTTGGGGGGTGGGTGGCTCATTTTATTAACATTATTTGACTACCGAGAATGTGTAATTAGCGGCGAGTTTCATTGGATGTCGAAGTTAAAGGTATCATCGGAGCGAGGCAGTAAGGATGCGCCCTTTGCTAGGTAGCAGAATCCATTTTCCCCCCGGAATACAGATCCTGATTTACTTTGATTTTGTGTGCGAAGTTACAATATGAGAAGAGGAACCACACGGTACATTTGTCTAAGTGCGTACCTGGGCAATTAAGCTGATTTCTGTTTACATCAGGAGTTTGTCCACATGTAACAACAACATTATTTCCATCTTGGGCTGAAGCAGAAAACAATTCAGTAAAATAATTTATTTAAAAATGACACTTTCATGTGCAAATAATGTGAACTGACCACAATTTTTATATCAATGTTCTCTACACATGTATGACACTGAGCCATACGCATTTTCAGAATCACATTGCAAAATTGCATATGAAGCTTTGCCACGTTCGAAAAAAACTGCGAAATATCAAGGAAGTGTGATGAAGAACTGAGAGGATACCAATAAATTGTGTTACCTTCTAGTCCAAACTATGTGTATAAAAGCATTTTTGCCATAAATTCCATTTTTGTCTTTTGCAAAGACAACTCTTTATTTAAAAGTATATTATTTACCTCTGATCATCGCCCATCCGCTGGGGAATCTGTGGTTGTTGACCACATTTACAGAGAGGTGAAAAGGCGTTGTGACGTTGAAGCGTTTGTACTGGAATATAAGGTTGCAGGGTGGGAACGGTTCCCCGTTTACTCCCACACGAGAACACCTGGCAGTTTCATCTAGTGCATAGATGCTTTCTTTGATCAGCAAGACCTCAGTATGACGTTGAAGACAGTCGACTGTGTCCACCAGACAGTGCCAAGTCTTGTTGAGACCCGTGTCAACGGGGTATTTGTCGCCGGCACTGGAGTTGTAGGAAATGGCAACGGTGGGAGCAGTGACGGAAGCATTCTTCCAGAATTCTGTTGTGGAAGCCTCTAGGGAAGAAGATAAATGGGCATGTTTACACTCACTCACTCGGTGATGATGGTGCGTGTGTGTTTGTGTGTGTGTGTGTGTGTGTGTGTGTTTATGTGTTTGTGTGCGTGTGTGTGTGTGTATGTGTGTGTGAGTGTGCGCGCGCGCGTGTGTGTGTGTGTGTGTGTGTGTATGTGTGTGAGTGTGCGCGCGCCCGCGCGCGTGTGTGTGTGTGTATGTGTGTGTGTGAGTGTGTGAGTGTGTGAGTGTGTGTTTGTGTGTGTTTGTGTGTGTGTGTGTGTGTTTTTTTGTGTGTGTTTGTGTGTGTGTGTGTTTGTGTGTGTTGTGTGTGTGTGTGTGTGTGTGTGTGTTGTGTTTGTGTGTGTGTGTGTGTGTGTGTGTGTGTGTGAGTGTGTTTGTGTGTTTGTGTGTGTGTGCGTGTATGTGGGGGTTTGTGTGCGTGTGTGTGTGTGTGTGTGTGTTGTGTGTGTGTGTGTGTGTGTTTGTGTGTTTGTGTGTGTTTGTTTGTGTGTGTGTGTGTGTGTGTGTGTTTGTGTGTGTGTGTGTGTGTGTGTGTGTGTGTGTGTGTGAGTGTGTATTTGTGTGTTTGTGTGTGTGTGGGGGGGGGTGTTTGTGTGCGTGTGTGTGTGTGTGTGTGTGTGTGTGTGTGTTTGTGTTGTGTGTGTGTGTGTGTGTGTGTGTGTGTTTGTGTGTGTGTATGTATGTGTGTGTGTGTGTGTCAGTCTGTCAATCTATGTCTGTCTGAGTTTTTATCTCTGTCCTTGGTCCTGTCATTCTTTGTGTCGGTGTGTCTGCAGGTTTGCTCTCAGAATTCAAACCAAGAAATGACGGGTTGCCGTTTAGAATTTTGTTGTTGAAATGTTTACGTGAAGTGCGTGCATGCGTGCGTGCGTACGTGCGTGCGTTTGTGTGTATGTGTGTGTGTGTGTGTGTGAGTGAGTGAGGTGTGTGTGTGTGTGTGTATGTGTGTGTGTGTGTGTGTGTGTGTGTGTGTGTGTGTGTGTAGTTGCTTCTTTTGTGAATGGATCTGTGTTTTCAGATAAGGGGCCACAATGGTCTTGGGAACTTTTCCCGTCCCACCCATTCATCCCTCTTCCAAAATATTATCACACTGCACCCCACCAAAAACTGAAAACAAAACAAACCATAAAACGAAAAGCTCACGCACTCAAACCGACAGACAGACAGACAAGCAGACAGGCAGGCAGACGGGCAGGCAGGCAGGCAGGCAGGCAGGCAGGCAGACAGACAGACAGGTAGGCAGGCAGGCAGGCAGGCAGGCAGGCAGGCAGGCATAATCATGCCTGTTTGCTGCCTTCATCTCTTTGCACACCTTGCTTGCATCATGGGGCAGAAACTGCCTGCTTCCGCTACTGTTGAACAGTAGAGCTCTGGGCCTGTATGCACGTCGGTCCGTTTAGTGGACTAATCGCGTTTATCCCCTATTCGGGCGGATAGGCGGGAACAATCGGTATGCACGTCAATCTGGTTAGCCTAATGTATTCCGCGCATCAGCTATAAATAGAAGTGCACGAACTTGGAGCCTCGGCACGTCAGAAGCGGTTAGCTACACAGGCCCTAACCGCGTATAAGCCCTAACCGGATTTGGTATGTACATCGCGCTAAACGGAGACGTATAGCTAAACACACACACGCTGTCTACGGTTCGATCAGAAAAAGCTGTATATTGGGACACTAGAAACCCATCCAAAGAAAATGTAAGCCATGAACAGCATTAATTTATCAAAGCTGTATGTTGATTGCATCAATAGGTCGTTAAAGCGCTTACATTTTACAAATGGAAATGCAGGTCATCTACACGCCGAGCATCCAAGTTCGCGCACTTCTATTTATAGCTGACGCGCGGAATACATTGTTGTCCTCGAACGCCAAGAAATATTCAAGATGACTGAGAAAGCCAAAAAGAGGGTATGAAAATCTAGCTTCTCTGCAGATGAAGTTCGAATTCTAGTGGAGGAACTGCAAGTGGAGCACATAACATAAGATCCAACTTGATCTGTGGTGATTTACTGTTTTCTATCGTTATCATTCCACATGAATTAAAATATGCATTTCACTGCTTCATTCTGTAAACTTTCACTTTATGATTTCATCCCCCAACCCCACCCTCCATCCCCACTCCCCATTCCCACCCCCCTTCCCCATCCCCCATCCCCACCACCCATCAACCCCATCCCCACCCCCCCCCCCACCCCCATCCCCACCCACCATCCCCACCCACCATCCCCACCCACCCTCTTCACCCACCATCCCCACCACCCATACCCACCTACTACTTCCACACCCCCAGCCCCACTCCCATCCAATCCCTCCTCCCATCCCCTCCCCCCCCCCCATCCCCCCTACCCTCCATCCAATCCCCACCCTCACAACCCCACCCCCCATCCCTACCCCCATCAACCCCATCCCCACTCCCCATCCCCACCCTCCCCACACCCCCATCCTCACCCCCATCCCCACCCCCATCCTCACCCCCATCCCCCATCCCCCATCCCCACCCCCATCCCCACCCCCATCCCCACCCCTCTACCCCCACCCCCCATCCCCACCCCACCCCATCCCCACCCCCATCCCCCCCCTTACCTCCACCCCCCATCCCCACCCCCATCCCCACCCTCCATCTCCACCTCCCATCCCCACCACCCCATCCCCACCCCCATCCCCATCCCCATCCCACCCTCCATCCCCACCCCCCATCCCCACCCCCCATCCCCACCACCCCATCCCCACCCCATCCCATCCTCCACCCACCCCCATCCCCACCCCCACCCCCCCCCATCCCCACCCCCATCCCCGCCCCCACCCTCACCCCCATCCCCACACCCATCCCCACCCCTCCATCCCCACCCACCCCTCCCCACCCCCACCCCCTCACCCCCCCATCCCCACCCCATCCCACCCCCATCCCCACCCCCATCCCCACCCCCATCCCACCCCCCATCCCCACCCCATCCCCACCCCCATCCCCACCCCCATCCCCACCCCCATCCCCACCCCTCCACCCTCACCCCATCCCCACTCCCATTCCCACCCCCATCCCCACCCCCATCCCCCACCCTCATCCCCACCCCCCATCCCTAACATACCCCCATCCCCACCCGCTCCCCACCCCCATCCCCACCCCATCCCCATCCCCACCCCCCATCCCCACCCTCCATACCCACCCGGTCCCGGAAAATACAGTTTCTTCGCAGAAGACGCCGCTGTCGTACTCGGAAAAACGCGTTTAGGCCCTCTATCGGACCTCGGAGGTGCGATAACTTTATACGCGAAAATCCGTATAGGATAGGCTAACCAGATTGACGTGCATACCGATTGTTCCCGCCTATCCGCCCGTATAGGGGATAAACGCGATTAGTCCACTAAACGGACCGAAGTGCATACGGGCCCAGGCCCAGGCTGTGTTAGGGCTTATACGCGGTTAGGGCCCGTGTAGCTAACCGCGTTTAAGCTCTAAACGCGTTTATGCTAACCGCTTCTGACGTGCATACAGGCCCTGGTCTCTAGTGTTCTGGCTTATCCAGTTCCAGCATCTGCTGACTGACATAGCGCTTGCACTTGTGTGCACTGATGGCTAAAAAGGCCGAGCTGCCTACAAGTGCTGTGGACTGTGCGGTGTACAAAAGCCCTAGCTCACACCTTGGCAACAAGGACTGTGGTATTGATACCCTGGCTCTTTAGCTAGTTGGCGAGAGGTTCATACATCGCCCGTTTGTCTTGCTGCCACTCCTTCCATCTTGTCTCCACTGGAACAGTCAGCTCCAGGAGTACCATTCTTTTGGTCTCTGCAGAGTACAACACAGTGCCCGGTTGCTACCCTGTCTCTATGGTCTCCTCTATGTACTGTCCTCCGCCATTTGAGGTCGGTGGCGAGCGTCCAGTCCCATGCGCCGGTCAGGACATCGGATGTTGCCATCCGTCATCGATCTGTTCGCCCTGACGAACTTGCCCTCTAAATTTTTTCGGAGCCTTTCGTCACTTGCGGTGCACCATCCTATAAGCAAGCATCTCCATGTATGTGCTCTCCCCCCGAGAGATTCACAAAGTGTAACGGGCCAAAACACTTGATGACGGGGTACTCCTCTCTGAAGACCGTCTGTTGATTCGCTCCGTTGGGAGTTTCTTGCCGCTACATCAGGAGTTGGTAACATACTTAGCAGAAGGCTGCTTTATTGCTCTTAAACTTTTAGGCATCTCCTTTGCTGTGCTGGTCAGGCATGCTCACGAATCGGCAACTGGGGACGCCAATCAGCGCACTAGGTCTGATTGGGGTCTCTTCAGCCTTGCAATGGTCAGAGGAGTACAAAACAAGAAGACAAGGTGTCTTAGGCACTTGCAATGTGCCGATGACGCCACCGTAATTACTAAAGAGAGGGAGACTCACAGCAACTCTTGACAAGCTTTGCTGCAACTTGCAAGAATGTTGGGCTAACCATCAATCACAAGAAAATGCAGGTGGTGGGCCAGGATGTGGGCAGTGTGTTTTCTGTCAAAACTGGGGACTACAAACTAGAGAACGTTCCAGTATATGAACTCTGTCATCTCGGATTGCCTCTCGCTCGTATCAGAATTCAAAAGAGACACTGTGAAGGCTGCGGGTACACCATTCAGGCTGACTAAGATCTGTAGTCAAAAGGCTCTCTCTCACAGCACACCAAACCCACGTTTTCACGGCCTGCGTCCGAAGCACCCTGCTGTATGGCATGAAGAGTGAACCTTTCCAGCAAGACAAGAACGAGGCCTGAATGCCACCCGTTTGCGCTGATCGAGACGCATCCTGGGCATCACTTGGAGAGACTGCGTACCCAACAGCGCAGTCAGAGAGAGAGAGAGAGAGAGAGAGAGAGAGAGAGAGAGAAAGAGAGAGAGAGAGAGAGATAGAAAGTGAGAGAGAGAGCGAGAGAGAGAGAGAGAGAGAGAGAGAGAGAGAGAGAGAGAGAGAGAGAGAGGGAGACCACGAGTCACCTCCATGTATATCTATCTCAAGCAAAAATGACAGCGTTGGCTGACACCTTCCGTTTGAAGGATAGATCAATACCCAATGATCTCTATGGAGTAGTGGTAAAATAAAGAGATCAACCGTTCGTCCTCAGCTGCTCCGCTAACACATATGCAGATCGGATCTCAAGGCACTTGGGATCGATGTGGATGCCTTGGAAATAAATGTTTCATACAGAAGCGCCTGAAGACAGGGATGCAGAAAAGCACCTCTCCGTTTGATGATAGAGCGGAAGGATGCCTAGCACCTCATAAGGAAAGCCTAATCTGAGGCTTTAACCTCGCTATACGAACGCATGGCTTAGACTGTCGCTCCTGTGTTGGACTCCAAAGCAACAATAGACCCTGTCGACTGAACGGGACTGGTATCCAGCAGCACAAACCCATGGTTTAGCGGGAGTAATGGACGCCTACCATTGCAAGCAGCAACTACACGTATGTAGTAATGGCAATGACACGAGCGGCAGCAGAAATAACAGGAACCGTTGCAGTAACAATTAAGAAGCTCTCAAAATTGCTCACATTTCTATACTGAACAATGTTTTTCCTATTTCTTTTTTTTTACATTTGGCAAAGATAATTCAAACATGGCGGGGTTACCGTGGGACAGAACCCATTTTTGAATCATTGCATGTTTAAAGAAAATTTGCAGCTACATATTAATTCCAAAAATATGCTAAGGCTAAGAGGAGTTCTTGTTGTGGACACAAACAATGCAACAATACAGCGACATTGAAAAGGCTGTCAGCGTCAGCATCAATCATAGCAAAAGGGAAAGTTATATATGTGCAAGGGCAGTGTTACCCATGCAAGAGCTGAGAATATTCTTCGCGTTGTATTGCGTCTTTAAGTAGTTTGCAGAATTGCTTACCTTTCAAGCAGATGTATTCAGCCAAAGAGAACTTTGACAAACCCTTGTCGCCGAAACAGTATTCTTTTCCAAGGCGCGCAGCAGTGACACAGTTAGGCTTATTCCAGCACTCTGTGTATGAGAAGTTGAAATGGAAGTCCGATAAATCTGCAAAGCAGTCATTCTTTTCAGGAAGACAGCAGTCATTGCAGTTGTTTGTTTTGGAGCATGCGCTGCTTGCAGGTTTGAATCCATGCAGCATTCTAACGATAAAGACATGTTCATCTGACCCACAATCCATGGACAAAGTGCTGGTGCAGTTTGGCCAGTTGTTGCAAGCACTCGCAGATTTGGCACATGGTCTCGGCTCGGCGCCTGAAATGAAGAAAATAAAACGTTTATTATATGTTGATGGTACGGTGGGCTTACATTGAGTCGTAACATCACAGACGCTACATAGAAAGACGTGGAGCTACTTTAGAGCCTTCATGTAAAAACGCGAGGATGCGGAAGAGTTGTGTCCCTTGGATTTGGGTGGGTCATTCACGTGGCTTCGCGGAGCCAAGCGCAGTAAGTTGTGAGGTAAAGGACACAATCACCAAACCTGTACTTTTATGACATATGAAATCTCAAAATATCGTATATACAGTTCTTGTTCCCTTCGATCACAGTGTATCTGCATTGTGCGTAATGAACGGTCGCCGGGACATTTTTATTTGTGATCTAAACGGAGATAAGAAAGTGTGTTCAACTTGCTGTTCTGTGTATTTGGGGAACCGAAAACATGTTTTCCGGCATGACTGTGCTTGTAGCGAGCATTGGAGCCAGAACTCACGCGGCAAAAGACTGTGCTTGTAGCGAGCATTGGAGCCAGAACTCGCGCGGCAAAAGACTGTGCTTGTAGCGAGCATTGGAGCCAGAACTCGCGCGGCATGACTGTGCTTGTAGCGAGCATTGGAGCCAGAACTTGCGCGGCAAAAGACTGTGCTTGTAGCGAGCATTGGAGCCAGAACTCGCGCGGCAAAAGACTGTGCTTGTAGCGAGCATTGGAGCCAGAACTCGCGCGGCATGACTGTGCTTGTAGCGAGCATTAGAGCCAGAACTCGCGCATAAGAATATTTTCTTATGATGGGAAATCGCACACACATAGTTGTATACAGTGGTCAGTAATTTCAGCAACGAAGTTCTTTTGCGTGGTTTTCCTCTATTTCTATCCGTTGTGATAGTGTTGCCGTCCTCCATCAGTCAATGATAGTTCGACCTCACAAACACAATACACAACAAAACAATTCAATACAATGCACTACAATACACTACAATACAACACGATACAATATGATACAATGCAATGCAATACAATACAATACAATACAAAACAATACAAAAATAAAACAAATACAAAACAATACAAAACAATACAATACAATACAATACTTTACTGTACAATACAATACAATACAATACAATACAAAACAATACATACTACAATACAATAACCTGTGATTACTGTTGTAGCCGAATTTGATGTATCGACCACATGCATTAAAAAAACTCTGATGTGAAGAACAATACATGATATGTATATAACAAAATTAATGCTTAAATATGTACATGAGTTAAGAGAAAATAATTATTTACATACATTTGCTTGAAA
>JAWQFJ010011096.1:0-16966 GCA_034096865.1 Theodoxus fluviatilis
ACATACATACATACATACATACATACATACATACATACATACATACATACATACATACATACATACATACATACATACATACATACATACATACATACAGACACACACTCACACACATACATACATACATACATACATACATACATACATACATACATACATACATACATACATACATACATACATACATACATACATACATACATACATACATACATACATACATACATACATACATACATACATACATACATACATACATACATACATACATACATACATACATACATACATACTGTCATGAATAGAGAGCTTTTGCTTAAGTTGGTTCAATATATATATTTGCCCATCCATCGTGAATTCCAAATCCCCTGTAATTCACGACTTTTAGGTGTGGAGATGTGATGAATGGAGATATTTTAGTTGTAAGTTAGTTAAATGAATAAGTAGATGAGCCAGCCAGTTCTCAAATCTAGCCTTTAGATGCGCCAGCCAGCAGTTATAAAATTGTGTCAGGGTGGGATTTTGAAAAGGACAAAGGAAATGTGGACTTTCTATGGCGTATAGCTTGTGCCAAAAATAGGACTGGTCAGTGTGTGGAACAAAAGGCCCAGCCTCGTGACGTCGGCCTCGTGATACAGATCGCGTGATCCACATCTCGTGACCAGAGGAGACAAAAGAATTCAGCTTGTAAACAAGGTCCCATGACTAGGGGTCTCGTGACGAGGGCAAGATGGCGTCTGGAGAGCGATTGGTCAGCACTGGACACTGAACACGCCTATAAATTCCTCCCCCGACTCTCTCTCTCTCTCTTCTCACCAACGCCTCTCGCCGCACCTGACCGTGCGACGGAAAACGCTGGAGGTCAACCAGATGGGGACGGAATGCGACTCCGCCGCCCGGCAGAGAGAGCATCAGGCAGTCATGCCTGATTAGACCTGACGGCGTCCTGGCGGACGCCTGACCCGGTTCAAGCCTCAACGCCCGCCCCCACGCAAATCGACATGATGATGAAACAGCCCCCCAGAGTCCAGGCCGGCCTACCCACGCCACGTATGACCTACTCCACGTACTAGCTTGGAGGGGAGATGAGTGATGGAACCCTCCCTTCCACCAGCCTCACGCTTCAACGAGCCCTGACCCGGCTATAAATCACCCAACTAGTGGCCCACCGTTTCTTCACCCCTATCAGAAAGACACTACGTTCAACGGCGGTCAGCAGAGACTGACGCAATCAGATAAGTGTCGCATTTCAAAGGCTGGCTGGCTAAACCTTACATTTTGATACCTTAAATTAGTTATATTAAGAATTATCATTTCACCTGTATTATTAAAAGTCATCTTTAAAGTTCAATCCACACTTTCTCCTCTATGCTGTCTTGTTCACTTGCATTGCATGGAATGAATGAAAGAATGTTATGGAACGGAAAGAAAAACCCCTAGACCAATCTCTCTTGAATGGGAGATAAAGAGCCCCGTTCGTAACAATTGGGTAGCTCAGTCCGAGATTTTGAACAATTAGTAAAACTTTGTAACAGTTGAAATATTCACAAGAGATTTGAATCAATCATTCCATCCACTGTAATAGAAATTTGAGCTGTGAGAAACTGTTTTTCTAGAATATTGACCTATTGGAAAAGAGTGAGCAAGCTGTGTTTCTGAACGAAAGATTGTGTTGTCAACTCTGTTACTTTGACTTGCTTCACCTGTGAAAGGAACTCATGCATTTCATTGTGTATTGATCAGACTGACAATCGACGTGACATTTTTGCTTAGGTGATGACAGGTAAGAATTAGAATTTTGGACAACCTTAGCTGAGTTTGAAGATAAGTCATGGACACAGTCACGAATTTTATCACAAACGTAGATGTACAAATCCTAAGTAAAGCCACAAAGAAAGAATTGTTGCAGATTGCCGAGCACTTTGAAATCAGTATCAAAAAAGGTCAGAGGGTTGACATCATCAGAGCACAATTGATAGAGGGTCTTAGAAACAAGGAAATTCTGGTAGATTCAGGGAAGGAGGCAGAACTTGATTTTAACATGGCAAGTCTAAATCAAGCAGAAGAACAAGAAGGTCAAAATTCTGGTCGTTCGACACCAGGGAGTAGGAATGGAATGGCAAGCATGCCAGACCCATTAGAACTTAGGAAGCTTGAGATGCAGCATGAGATAGCACTAAAGCAGCATGAGATGCAGCAGGAGAGGGCACTGAGACAGATGGAGCAGGAGATAGCACTGAAGCAGCAGGAGAAGCAGCAGGAAATAGCCCTGAGACAGATGCAGCTGGAGATGGAGATGCAGAAAGAAGTCAAACTTAGAGAACTAGAACTACAAGCTAGAGATAGGAGAGAATCCAGTGGTAGTAGCAGCAGTGAGTCGGTCACCGTGAAGGTAGACAAAGTTCCAGCATTTGATGAGGCAAATCTGGAAAGCTATTTTGAGTACTTTGAGAAGACTGCTATCACCTGGAACTGGCCCAGAGAAAAGTGGACAGCACTCCTACAGTCCGTGCTAGTAGGAAAAGCACGCGACGTTTTTGTTTCCCTAACTACAGAAGACAGTCAGGACTATGTGAGAGTGAAGGAAGCTATCTTGAGGGAGTACCAACTCGTACCTGAAAGCTATAGAAAGAAATTCCGTAGCCTGCAGAAAGCAGAGAGAAAAACTTTCAGAGAATTTGCACATGACCTGAGGACCACGTTTGACAGGTGGTTACGGGCAGAAGAGGTAGGAAATAGCTATGAGAAGCTCAGGGAGACAATGCTCATGGAGGCGTTTCATGAGAGAGTGACTGACGATCTCAGGATGCATCTGTCAGATCGCAGGGTAGAAACCCTAGATCAGGCCGCTACGGTATGCGACACATATGCGGCAGTGCACTGCCAAGTAGGGAATGCAGGGAGAGGGAATTCTCCAGCACAAGGGAAGTTTGGAGGTGGGAAACCTCATCAGAGGGCATATGACAATTCTAGGAATGGAAGTCATAGTCGAGGGAACCATGCAGGGCATAGGAACCAGGGTGGAGAGAAACGGGAAGGGATAGACCTTTCCAAGATCCAGTGCTATCAATGTAAGGAATTCGGCCATTTCTCCAGAGATTGCCGTCTTAACCAACCAACGTCTCAGTCTATGTTTGTGTGTCGCGTGTTCAGGGAGCAGCCCAAAACGCAGTGGCTAGGCAGGGAGGGTGTAGAACCCCAGAAAGGAGCCGAATCTCGCCCGATCACCGGTCTGGAACCGAGAGGGGAATTCGATCCTTACATCAGTCCAGGACTGATAGGATTGCCAGGCGGAACGAAGCAACGTGTCCGTATGCTTAGAGATACCGGCGCTAATGTGACAATAGTGCGCGGTGATGTACTGCCATTCAATAGCCGAGAGACAGACAGGAGGACTTGGTTGTCAGGAATCATTCCTGGAGTCGGGAAATACGTTCCCACCCATCAGATAGAGATAGAGAGTGATCTAGTCTCAGGAACTGTGAAAGTAGCAGTTCTAGATGGAATGAAAGGCTGTGGAAGCTTTGATGTCATTTTGGGTAATGACCTAGTGCGACCTGCCAGGCAGGTCAAGCTAACCCTAACTTCACCCCAGGTGGTGACAGTAGATAGGGAGAAGGAGACAGGTTTCTCAGCATGTGAGGTGACACGTGCGCATAGAAGAGAAGCAGAAAGGGAGATAGATATCTCGGAGACCTTCCTAGGAGAGAATTTAGAGACAGTAGTCCGAGGAGAGAAATCAGACCTAGAGGTCAAAGACAGGAGTCAGACAGAGAAGTCGGACACAGAAGTCAGCGACAGGAGTCGAAAGGAAGAGTCAGATATAGGGCAGGACAGTGACGTACCTAGCCAGAGATCAGAGGGGAGTACAGAGGCGGATGCCAGTACAGGCACCCCAGTAGAGGTAAACTCCAGCAAGGAAGACAACCCGTTAGAGGAACAGACAGGAGATAGAGAACTCAAACCCCGTTTGAGCAAGTCATCGCCCAGGAAGTAGTGCAAGTGGAGAGAGGAGACAGAGAAGAAGCGTTAGTGCAAGTGGAGAGAGGAAACAAGGCAAGCGTGAGAGCATGTCTGTGTTCATCGGTTCCTGCCGATAGTGGTGTGAATGTCATGAAGGGTGACAGGGCAGAAGAGAGCAGCGAGAGTAACCACGCTGGGATGGAGAGTGAGAGATACCAGAGAAGTGTATCGAGCAAACGCTATCCGCGGCGAGATGTCCAATTGAGGAGAGTGCTTGAGACCAGCTTAGGAGGTGAGAAAGGTGTGCCTTTCCCAGTGGTGACTGTGGATGGAGGATACGTGTGTGTGAAAGAAGAGGAGGAGAGGACAGTTGAAGGAATGATGAGTGTACTACAGCCCCATGTGGCCATGGAAGACTGCAAGAGGGAGGTGAGGACTGAATCTTGTGTAGAGACAAGAATGGAAAGTGCCGAGCCCATTAAGACCCCAGGTGGCGGGTGGACAGTGCGTGTTAATGACTGTCCCGGCGAGGCAAAGCAGAGAGGGAGAAGATGGCGTGAATGGAAGAAACGGAAGAAGAGAAGTCTGAACTTGGAGGAATGGTCGAATGGGAATGAGAAAATGGATATGTCTGTCTGACTAGACCTATAGTTCACTAGCTGACGACTACGACCAGAGACATATGTAACCTTTCACAGGTAGAAGCAAACATGTGTCTATCCTCCTGTGTTTTCCCCCTTTGTCTTTGCATGCAACTGTATTGATGTATTCACAATGGATAGTGATTAGAAAATGTGTAACTGTCAGAGAAGGTTACAACCTTACATGAAGTAGACAAATGATGTGTTAAATAGTCATTTACCCCCATCGTGAATTCCAAATCCCCTGTAATTCACGACATTAGGTGTAGGGATGTCATGAATAGAGAGCTTTTGCTTAAGTTGGTTCAATATATATATTTGCCCATCCATCGTGAATTCCAAATCCCCTGTAATTCACGACTTTTAGGTGGGGAGATGTGATGAATGGAGATATTTTAGTTGTAAGTTAGTTAAATGAATAAGTATATGAGCCAGCCAGTTCTCAAATCTAGCCTTTAGATGCGCCAGCCAGCAGTTATAAAATTGTGTCAGGGTGGGATTTTGAAAAGGACAAAGGAAATGTGGACTTTCTATGGCGTATAGCTTGTGCCAAAAATAGGACTGGTCAGTGTGTGGAACAAAAGGCCCAGCCTCGTGACGTCGGCCTCGTGATACAGATCGCGTGATCCACATCTCGTGACCAGAGGAGACAAAAGAATTCAGCTTGTAAACAAGGTCCCATGACCAGGGGTCTCGTGACGAGGGCAAGATGGCGTCTGGAGAGCGATTGGTCAGCACTGGACACTGAGCGCGTCTATAAATTCCTCCCCCGACCCTCTCTCTCTCTCTTCTCCCCTACACCTCTCGCCGCACCTGACCGTGCAACGGAAAACGCTGGAGGTCAACCAGATGGGGACGGAATGCAACTCCGCCGCCCGGCAGAGAGAGCATCAGGCAGTCACGCCTGATTAGACCTGACCGCGTCCTGGCGGACGCCTGACCCGGTTCAAGCCTCAACGCCCGCCCCCACGCAAATCGACATGATGATGAAACAGCCCACCAGAGTCCAGGCCGGCCTACCCACGCCAAGTCTGACCTACTCCACGTTTCAGCTTGGAGGGGAGATGAGTGATGGAACCCTCCCTTCCACCAGCCTCACGCTTCAACGAGCCCTGACCCGGCTATAAATCACCCAACTAGTGGCCCACCGTTTCTTCACCCCTATCAGAAAGACACTACGTTCAACGGCGGTCAGCAGAGACTGACGCAATCAGATAAGTGTCGTATTTCAAAGGCTGGCTGGCTAAACCTTACATTTTGATACCTTAAATTAGTTATATTAAGAATTATCATTTCACCTGTATTATTAAAAGTCATCTTTAAAGTTCAATCCACACTTTCTCCTCTATGCTGTCTTGTTCACTTGCATTGCATGGAATGAATGAAAGAATGTTATGGAACGGAAAGAAAAACCCCTAGACCAATCTCTCTTGAATGGGAGATAAAGAGCCCCGTTCGTAACAATACATACATACATACATACATACATACATACATACATACATACATACATACATACATACATACATACATACATACATACATACATACATACATACATACATACAGACATACATACATACATACATACATACATACATACATACATACATACATACATACATACATACATACATACATACATACATACATACATACATACATACATATACATACATACATACATACATACATACATACATACATACATACATACATACATACATACATACATACATACATACATACATACATACATACATACATACATACATACATACATACATACATACATACATACATACATACATACATACATACATACATACATACATACATACATACATACAAACATACAATTTTCCAATATGCATTACATGTGCACGCTCGGATGTTTAACCAGTTCTTCTCAAAGCCATTAATCTCCTACATTGATATTGACACTGCTTACGACAGTCACTAATACGCCTTTGCGACCACTTTTCTCTTACTAATAGACGTTTTACGTGCATTTCATTTCATGCGTTAAAGATGGCACATTCATTTTTATCATTTTTTATTCAAGACAAATGACTCCTAAAATCAGGTTGAAGACTCATCACATACATACTTACATACATACATACATACATACATACATACATACATACATACATACATACATACATGCATACATGCATGCATGCATGCACGCACGCACGCACGCACGCACGCACGCACGCACGCACGCACGCACGCACGCACGCACGCACGCACGCACGCACGCACGCACGCACGCACGCACGCACGCACGCACGCACGCACGCACGCACGCACGCACGCACGCACGCACGCACGCACGCACGCACGCACGCACGCACGCACGCACGCACGCACGCACACACACACATACATACATACATACATACATACATACATACATACATACATACATACATACATACATACATACATACATAACATACATACATCAATTTTATTCAGGAATTGGAATACACATATTATTTACACAATATTTGCTTTCCTGAAAATTTACACATTTCTCCATCACCATATCCCGCAAAACTGGAACTGTCTTCGATACAGCAGGAAAATCAATAGACAGTTGCTCAAAACGCGTTAAATTACGATGCGCGCGCGTGCGGAAATAATTACAAGTCATTCATGTCTACTAGAAAGTCAGGAGCGTGGGCACTTTTTCCTAGTAGGTCACTGCACCTTCTCTGCCACACGGCAAGCGATCCTAGGGCAGCACTGATGCATAGGTACCGCGCAAGCCACTTCGATGTGTAGCGAAGGATTCTCAACAGTTGCAGACCCGGCAACACCCGCCGGTGGACGGTGCCCAGGCTGCCTACCACTATGGATAGCACTAGGCATCGATATCCCAGCTCCGTGATTTCGCGACACAGCCCGATATACTTTTGAAACTTCTTGTCATAGCATGTGTCGATAAAAGCGTCGAAAGGCTCTGCAATTTCTGCAAGAAGCACTTCACAGTCCCGTCGTTGATGATCGTAATGTCCGGTCTTGTTGCTGTGGTCCGGAAGGTAGTATTGTTGGATTGAAACAATTGCGGCGACAGCACACTGTTCTTGATTACTCTGCAGGATTCTGTCCGAGGCATGTTCTTGCAGATTAAGTCCACAATGCGATTATGCCTCGCTTGATACATTCTGCTGTATTTAGTACAGCCATTCAGGATATGAGAGGCTGTGTCATTGGGGTTATGGCACATGGTACAAGATTTTGAATGCACTGCGGGGTAGTATGTTGCTAGCAGGCTGTTGCATTGCAGCAGTTGCAGTCTGCTCTCGATGATGAAGCGCACAACGTTGTCTTTCAGTTTTGAGTTCAGCAAGAAAGCCGACGACAGCTTGTGGTCTGCTGCGGTTGCTTCCCTTCGGATTCTGCCTTGGGAGTGCTTCTCTCTCCATGCCTCGGCATGCTCGGCCAGGTGCTTGCGTTTGATGATGGTGGGGGCACTCTGTCTGTCACGGGTCACAACACTGACAGCCTCATCTACCTCCACGTGCAACGCGTAGCGATCTTCTGAGTCTTTCAGCAGACGTGCTTTCTCGCACATGCAAACCTCATTAATGTGCACCCAGTCTGACTTCGTCCAGTTCACTTTGCTGTTCTTCTGGATTTTTCCTACAGGGTTGGTGCGAAAACCTGTAAATGCATTTTTCTCATTTGGCGACGCGTGCGGCACTTTGCGTTTATCCATGTGTAGATTGAGCGACATTCGGGCCGTTTCTCGCACTTGCCTATCATCACTGTTCAGTACTGACAGAGTGAAAGACAGCCGCGTCGCGTTGAAGATGGCGCGAGTGTTCATTAGACCGAGTCCGCTTTCTTCCCTGGGGCAGAACATGAAGTCTCGTTTGGAGGAGTTGTTCAGCTGGAGCCATTTCCTCACATATCTGACGATTTCGCTCTCCAGTTCGCCCAGGCACTTCTCTGTGAAAGTGAGATTGGAGAAATAAAAGTTCAGTCTAGAAGAGCCCATGATACTAATCGCCTGGAGCTTTACTGTCACCGGCAGGGGGGCTGCGTCGATTTTCTTCAAGGTCTGTTTGAATTCCTCTGCTACTCTTTCTGCTTGCGATGTTGCTGCAGTGTTGCTCAGGTTGATGCCATAGCCGAGGTAACAGTAAGGCTGATCTTTTGAGTACCCGGGTAGCGAGGATCCTTGAATGAGGAATTGAGCATCACTGGTCTTGTCTTTCTTATTCCAGTTGTTTCCCGTTCTCCTTCCATGGAAAACTCCACATTTTTTATGTTTTACTTGCATTCCTGACGTTTGCATGAATTCCTCAGTTTTTCTCACCGCTTCTTTCATTTGCTGTATGTCAGTGCTTGAGACGCAAATATCATCCACATAATCATGTACTGGATTTGGAAGGCACAATTGAGGGTATGGATGCTCTATCAAGCGGAGCCACTTGTCTATTCCTTGCTGGAAGATAATGACACTCCAAGGGCACCCCTGGATAATGCCCTTTCCTCGCCGTATGGGTCTCGTGAGTTTTTCTCCTGACTTCACTTGAAAGGTAGACTTTCTGTAGATATCAGTCGTGATGTCAATGAACGCTTGAGGGTATCCAGCCGCGACCAGTTCTCTGATCATGAATTGGTGGTCGATGCTTCCAAAAGCGTCCTTGATGTCAAAGAAAGCTACAGTGAGCGAGGAAGATGAATGGAGAAAATTGCTTATGCTGCTTCACAAGCAAAAGACATTCTCCTGAAGATATTCCGTGGCATTGCTCTCTTCTGACGCTTGGACAGTCTGTTAGTATCCACGATCCAAGGCATATGACGGTTCACTAGCAGTTTCATGAACAACTTGAACGACGTCAGTCGGAGGGAAATTGGTCGCCAGTCATCCACTGAAGAGGAACTGCCGCTCTTTTTGGGAATGAGCGTGACCACGCCGTGCTTCCAATCAGTGGGAACTCGTCTGTTCATCAAGCACGCATTTGCAATGGTAGTGAAGAGAGGACCGAGTCTTCTCTTGTGGTGCAGACAAACAGACAGACAGACAGACAGACAGACAGACAGACAGACAGACAGACAGACAGACAGACAGACAGACAGACAGACAGACAGACAGACAGACAGACAGACAGACAGACAGACAGACAGACAGACAGTCAGACAGACAGACCTACAGACAGACAGACAGACAGACAGACAGACAGACAGACAGACAGACAGACAGACAGACAGACAGACAGACAGACAGACAGACAGACAGACAGACAGTCAGACAGACAGACCTACAGACAGACAGACAGACAGACAGACAGACCTACAGACAGACAGACAGGCAGACAGACCAACCGATACATACAGACATACATATCAAAAAGACTAAATATACAAATCTCTCTCTCTCTCTCTCTCTCTCTCTCTCTCTCTCTCTCTCTCTCTCTCTCACATGGATACGCATAACAGTTGACTATCAATTCCACGGATTTACCGAATTCCTTTATTATCAAGCGTTGATAAGGAGTGGTTAGTATAAATAGTAGTCTTTCGTTTGAGCTTAGCTTTTCTCGTGCTTATCACGCTTTGAATTGAGCTTTTCTTTATCGGTCAAGGTGTACGAATGTAATGACAAACTATGAATGTGACAGCTGATTTTCAATGCAGCAGGGTCCCATACATGTTTTCCCAATTCATGTATACTATAATGCATTCCTCATAGGAGTGGAGGTAGAATTTGTTTTTCGTGCCCTGTGGGAAGAGAGAGTAGCGCGAACAGCTCTCCCTCTGATTGAACAACTTCTGCACTGCCGTCTCGGCCCGCGGAGAGGCTTGGGGGAATGCTGCTATTCGAGGGTGCGATGCTTGGCGACGCCACCTATGGCGAGGAGAGGAGTGGCGAAACCTCAGCTGCTGATAAAGAAAAGCGTTTTGTTTGCAGGAATGTGACGCAAGAACTCGAGACAGATGTCGCCCTTTCCTGCCCCCTCCACCCCCCCACCACCCACCCCCAATCTCAGGTCTCTGCCCAGTCCCCCATGTGGTTCGGCGGTGATAATCTAGACGGGGCGTGTTTCCCTCAGCGATTCGTCAAAAGCGACCAACAGAGTTATTTTCCATAGTCATGATCTCGAGTCTGACCAAACTCCAAATGCTGACTGACC
Organism: Theodoxus fluviatilis; assembly: GCA_034096865.1. NCBI lineage: Eukaryota > Metazoa > Mollusca > Gastropoda > Cycloneritida > Neritidae > Theodoxus > Theodoxus fluviatilis. The sequence continues at coordinate 10,763 of JAWQFJ010011096.1, forward strand.
TCTCTGTCTCTCTGTCTCTGTCTCTGTCTGTGTCTGTGTCTGTGTCTGTGTCTGTGTCTGTCTGTCTGTCTGTCTGTCTGTCTGTCTGTCTGTCTGTCTGTCTGTCTGTCTCTCTGTCTGTCTGTCTGTCTGTCTGTCTGTCTGTCTCTCTCTCTCTCTCTCTGTTCCTCTGTATCTCTATCTGTCTGTTTCTCTTTCTCTGTTCCTCTGTCCCTCTGTCTCTCTGTCTCTATCTGTTTCTCTCTGTCTCTCTCTTTCTCTCTCTCTCCTCTCTGTCTCTGTATTTTTCTATCTTTCTCTCTCTGTCCCTCTCTGTCTGTCTCTCTCTATCTCTTTCTCTCTCTCTGTTTCTCTGTCTCTCTATCTGTCTCTCTCTGTCTCTGTCTCTCCCTCTCTCTCTGTCTGTTTCTCTGTCTCTGCATCTGTCTCTCTCCCTCTCTCTCTGTTTCCCTGTCTCTCTATCTCTCTCTGTCTTTCTAACTGTCTCTCTCTGTGTCTCTCTCTTTCTCTCTCTTCTCTCTCTGTCTTTTTTTCTCTTTCTCTCTCTGTCCCTCTCTGTCTGTCTCTCTTTATCTCTCTCTGTCTCTTTGTATCTCTATCTCTCTCTCTGTCTCTGTCTCTGTCGCTTTGTTTCTGTCTCTGTCTCTGTCTCTTTGTCTGTCTGTCTGTCTGTCTGTCTGTCTGTCTGTCTGTATCTCTCTCTCTCTCTCTCTCTCTCTCTCTCTCTTTCTCTCGTTCTCGCACTCGCTCTGCCCGCCAGGGTAGGTGACGCAATCTTCAGCCCATTATTGTAGAATGTGTTCTTGTGTGTTTGACTGTCAGCTGCTGTGCAACAATACCTCATCCGTTGCTGGAGTTCATCACTGCCAAGCTCTACAGATGTGCAAGTGTGTGCGTATTTATGCTGGTATCACACATATGCAGCCTTTATCTGTGTGCGTGTGTGTCAGTCTACAAAACATTTGTTCGTGTGTGTACATGTGTGTGTGTACATGTGTGTGTGTGTAGTTATGTGTGTATGCGTGTCTCTGCGTATATGTAATCCCGAGCGTGGAAATTACATCACCTGTGTCATGTGCAGTTACGTTCATTCTCGATCGGACAGCGAACACTGCCAGTGGCGGTTATTGTAGCATTATCCACACAGCTGCAGGAATGTTATACAATGCTCCCCCATATTTCGTGGCGCACTCGGAAATCAGCGGCCATTTTTACTTTGATTTATGTGAGCACTACATGCATCGAATTCGAATGGATAGGGAGTAATCAGCGAATGTAATGATCAGACACACATGTATATTTGAAAAATAACAAGTATTCTCGCAGAATGCTTTTGCACGAACTACTTTATTTTAAATTATACCAATGTTTTCACACACACGCGCGCGCGCGCGCACACACACACACACACATTCACACACACACATTCACACACACACATTCACACACACACACACACACACACACACACACACACACACACACACACTCACACACATTCATACACACATTCACACACAGACACACACACACACACACATATTCACACACACACATTCACACACACACACACACACACACATTCACACACACACACACACACATTCACACACACACATTCACACACACAAACATTCACACACACACACACACATTCACACACACACACACACACACACACACACACACACACACACACACACACACACACACATTCACACACACACATTCACACACACACAAACACACACACACACACACACACACACACACACACACACACACACACACACACACACACAGACGTGTATAATTTAACGGAAAAGGCTGTCTGTAGGGACAGCGCCGCGACAGCTGGTCTGATTTCTTTCTGCTGCATCACGGGCGTCCGAGTATTATCACTCCGTCCTTACTTCTGCCACGCCACACCCTGACTGCACTTCCCAGAAAGAGGGGAAGAAAAGTTGAAAGAGAGAGAGGGGGGGAGGGAGGGAGGGAGAGAGGGAGGGAGAGAGGGAGGGAGAGAGGGAGGGAGGGAGGGAGGGATAGAGGGAGGGAAGGGAGGGAGGGAGAGAGGAAGTGAGGGAGGGAGGGAGGGAGGGAGAGAGGAAGTGAGGGAGGGAGGGAGGGAGGGATTGAGGGAGGGAGGAAGGGAGGGAGAGAGGGAGGGAGGGAGGGAGGGAGGGAGGGAGGGAGGGAGGGAGGGAGGGAGGGAGGGAGGGAGGGAGGGAGGGAGGGAGGGAGGGAGGGAGGGAGGGAGGGAGCAGCTGGTCTGATTTCTTTCTGCTGCATCACGGGCGTCCGAGTATTATCACTTCGTCCTTACTTCTGCCACGCCACATCCTGACTGCACTTCCCAGAAAGAGGGGAAGAAAAGTTGAGAAAGAGAGGGGGGAGGGAGGGAGGGAGGGTGAGAGGGAGGGAGGGAGGGAGGGAGGGAGGGAGGGAGGGAGGGAGGGAGGGAGGGAGGGAGGGAGGGAGGGAGGGAGGGAGGGAGGGAGGGAGCAGCTGGTCTGATTTCTTTCTGCTGCATCACGGGCGTCCGAGTGTTATCACTCCGTCCTTACTTCTGCCACGCCACACCCTGACTGCACTTCCCAGAAAGAGGGGAAGAAAAGTTGAGAAAGAGAGGGGGGAGGGAGGGAAGGAGGGTGAGAGGGAGGGAGGGAGGTAGAGAGGGAGGGAGGGAGGGAGAGAGGGAGGTAGAGAGGGAGGGAGGGAGCAGCTGGTCTGATTTCTTTCTGCTGCATCACGGGCGTCCGAGTATTATCACTGCGTCCTTCCTTCTGCCACGCCACACCCTGACTGCATTTCCCAGAAAGAGGGGAAGAAAAGTTGAAAGAGAGAGAGGGGGTGAGGGAGGGAGGAAGAGAAGGAGGGAGGGAGGGAGGGAGAGAGGAAGGGAGGGAGGGAGGGAGGGAGGGAGGGAGGGAGGGAGGGAGGGAGGGAGGGAGGGAGGGAGGGAGGGAGGGAGGGAGGGAGGGAGGGAGGGAGGGAGGGAGGGAGAAGGAGGAAGGGAGGAAGGGAGGAAGGGAGGGAGGGAGGGAGGGAGGGAGGGAGGGAGGGAGGGAGGGAGGGAGGGAGGGAGGGAGGGAGGGAGGGAGGGAGGGAGGGAGGGAGGGAGGGAAGTAGGGAGGGAGTAAGGGAAGGAGAGAGGGAGAGAAAGAGTGAGTGAGTGAGTGAGTGAGTGAGGGAGGGAGGGAGGGAGGGAGGGAGGGAGGGAGGGAGGGAGGGAGGGAGGGAGGGAGGGAGGGAGGGAGGGAGGGAGGGAGGGAGGGAGGGAGGGAGGGAGGGAGGGAGGGAGAGAGAGAGAGGAAGGGAGGGAGGGAGGGAGGGAGGGAGGGAGGGAGGGAGGGAGGGAGGGATGGAGGGAGAGGGGGGAAGGGAGGGAGGGAGGGAGAGAGAGAGAGAGAGAGAGAGAGAGAGAGAGAGAGAGAAAGAGAGAGAGAAAGAGTCAGACAGACAGACAGACACAGACAGATACACAGACGGACAGACAGACAGACAGACAGACAAACAGACAGACAGACGCACAGTCACACAAAGAGACAAACGGACAGACAAACAGACAGACTGACTGACTGACTGACTGACACACAAACACACACACATACACACACACACACACACACACACACACACACACACACACACACACACACACACACACACACACACACACCGACCACGTTGTCTGCGAATGGAAATACTAACGATTAGCAACAAAGGGAAAACAAAAAGCTGTGCATATTCTGAAACCAATGTGGATTCTGCACATCTCAAACACTAGGTTTTTTTTAACTGTTCAATGCGCAAGCATTGGCCACCTTACTGTGTGATTTAGAAGTCTGCGCCCCGAGCTGTGCTGACAAGATTGAAAATATGCTAAGTTTTTCCTGTAGGAAGAAAATTCTGGGAATAGCTAGTTTTACGCGGACACCAAATAACACGGAGATCCTCCTGCGTAAACATCCTCCTCTTCATCTCAAATATCTATACGATTGTCTGGCTTAGAGTATCTCCCCAAACAAGCCCAACTTATGTTGAGAAATTCCAAAATTCCACTCTTCAAGAACTGACAAAAAAAATTATGCTTGACATTTTTATTTTCTTGCCTAAACCCCCCCCATACCTCCCCCATGTGGCACCCGTGCAAAACAATTTCAGATGTCATGTTCTCACAATTGCCTCTGGCACGACACCTCTATCCAAGTGAGTGTAACTTGTACAATGTTGATGCTACCTGTTTCAAATTCACCAGAAAAAACTTCAGATTTCATACATATATGCGTCTTTCAACACTAACAAATTCAAGTGAGGACTTAGTTCGTGCTGGTAGGCCGCATCTGTGAGCCTTTGAGACCGAGTTGTCAGCGCGCTTGATTTGCAGGGGCTTACAGCAAATGAGTGCGGCGTTTGAAGCAAGACGCTGAATTCACATTGCTTCTCCCCACCCAGGAGTACAAGCAGGGCCCCTGAGAGGTCAGTGATGCACACTGAGGTTTGATTAACTCTTGTATGCGGCCGTGAGCCAGTGTCGGGTTAAATGCTCCCCGGGGAGTGGAGTTGGTGCGAGTACCTAAGTGCGCCCTATCTGTCTGTCACTGCAGTGGTTGTCAGGAGCCAGTGAAGGATTGATCAAGAGGTTCAATGATCAGGGGGTAAAGTGTAACGTGTTTTGAGATAAGTTGCTATATAAAACTACACCTCTACCTTTTATATTTAATATGCAGGCGGGATTCACTTAATTTAGTGGCTCCTGTAGAAACCGTGACTGCAATTACTCCCTTTTTATCGATACATCATTCACAAATATGGTGCTGCTCCGGGTTATAAAATGTTTCACGAAAAACACATCAAAGACAAGGGAAGAGGGGGAAACCCTGCAAACACACAAATCTAATAATAACAGTAGTAACAATGGCAAAACGTAACAAATTGAACAGACAGACAGAGACAAATATACCCAAAAACAATGTTTAGCCGTCCGCTAGGAGCCTTCAAGGATACAAAGCAGTTCATCGCCCATCACGCAACACGATACGCGAAAACAAATTTGGATAGCATCCCTCTCCCCCCAAAACGTGGCTCTGTTAGAGAAAGAGAAGGCCTTTTTTGGCAATGCACTCTGGTTGAAAACGGTGGGACTGGTTTAAGCGTGAGGAGAATCTGGTGACATGCCGACAGATTTACATTCTCTGAAAAGAGTGCCCTCACTCACAGTTGTGTTGCCTTTGTGTGCAAGATGTCTGCTCGCGTGAGAGGGCTTCACACGCACTGAACCTTAGAGCAAATCCGAGGGATGCCAAATAAGTTTTATTCGGTATGGAAAAAGACAATAAAAATGTATTTACGCATTCTTTGGATTTGTTCTAAATTTTCAATATGTGTGAGGTCCCGTCTTTAAATCACATTGCTTCTCCCCACCCAGGAGTAAATAAGGTTACCTGCAAAGGCAGCTACGGCACCCTGTAGTGCATTTCACCCTTGTATGCGGCCGTGAGCCAGTGGCGGGTTGAAATACTCCCGAGGAAGTGGGGTCGGTGCTGGTAGCAGACACTTGTGGCAGTGTTAGTTCCACCTCTCTGTCACCGTGTTTGTCATCAGGTGCCACTGTCGACAGGAGAACACAACACGTACCATGGTAGATTTGCTGGTAGAGCATTTGGGCTCTGTACGTTAAAACGAATCTGTCACTGTGTTTGTTGTCAGGTCCCAGTGAAATACTAATCAAGCGGTCCAGTGTCCAGGAGATAAAGTGTAAAGCAGTTTGAGATCCAGACATGGACGATAAGAAGCTCTATTAAACCGCACTTTTACCTTTAATATTTCCACGTGATATTGCTGCTTCCAGGCTGCATCGCAAATTTATCGCAGTACAGTGACTTAATTGCGCTCACAGTGTTAGTCCTGGCTGGGGAGAGGCAGCACGCTTAGCCGCATATATTGCCCAAACTTACGACTGTAGAATCAAACGTCGCTCCTGCTAGTCTTGAGTGACCAAAAGCGAGGCTAAAATAGAGCTCCCCTTAAATGATTCATGGAAATAAAAACCGCTGGCGCTGAACCTCCAGGTTTTGGCATTAAAAACCCCCCAATACAGCTGCGAGGGCCTTCAGTAAACCTGGAGGGATAAAAAATCGAATACAGGACGTTTCGTACCCTAGTCGTTGTGCACCTCATTTAGTCGATTCGTACCTTTTC
>JAWQFJ010011097.1:0-15000 GCA_034096865.1 Theodoxus fluviatilis
CAGCAACAACATTAACAACAACTACTACCCCTCTAAAAATAAAAAATCGCAATGACTGTTATGTAACGTGACTATGCATCTATGCCACAGTGTGGTCAAAAGAGATCCACGCCAAGCTGTAGCTTCGTTTTGCTGCGTAGACGGAGTTTGTTCCATGAAATCCTTTATGCATCGACTTTTCCGGAATTGCCACAGTCAGCATCGCCAAAGATCACCTGCTTTGGGACAACGGAACGAAAGATTGTCAGGAGCGACTTTAATCCTAGCTTGACAACTCTCCCGCCAAAAATGGCGACGACCTCTTCCCATCAGGCCCGCGGGACATCCGGGTATCAGCGTGAAGGGCATGGCAAGCCATTTCCTTTCTAGACGCCTAGCACTAGTGTCCATCTTCGCTTGGCTGCCTGTCTGTCTGCTGCAGGAACCGGACACGTGCAAAGCAGCCACTGACTGTCGCCTCATGTCGCTCGTTGTCGACACACCAAGCAGCAACACGTCTTTTGCAGGTTTGGAATTGTAGCAGCCTAGTAGCAGAAGTAAATGGCATGGCCAAAGCAGATGATATTGTGTGGTACTAAAATGGATGGGACCCTCGCTGCAGTATGTGGTGTTTTTTACAGATAATATTTTGTCTTAATAATATGCAGGGATGAGAGTGGTTAGAGGTGTGAGTGCGTGGGTTATCCAGTCTGACAGAGTCAAGGTGTGATACTCTTTGAAGGTCAGGAACACATAGACACATATGCATGCACACATGCACACACATAGATACATATGTACACACACACAACACACGTACGTACGCACATCCAGCCCCTTGGCAAGCACAACTGCACATATTCTCATGTGAAAACGAAACTTATAAAACTTGGATCGTAACAAGGATTCAACAGTAATTTGAGTCTGTAACCCGGAATATATGCAGAAGATAGTGAAAAAGTATTCTACGTTCCACGAGATCTCGAAGTAGTATTTCTACCAAATCCAAAACAAACTCAAGAACGTAATCTCATAAAAGTTACCGAGAGATCTGAATTGTTTGACTGACTTGTGGAAGGATGCTGACTGCAGAACGCAATCTATTTCTCTAATGCGACCTCTCCGAGTAGATAATATGAAGCTGTGGTGATGAAATATTGACACTCTACACAATGCACGTGATGAATTAGAACATTTATCGTGCATGCCAGAGCACGAGACAAGCATTTCCTTTTGATCTAAAAGTATGTCTCGGATGGTTAGGAAACACTGAGTGTCTGAGACCCGAAGAATGCTAAGTTTATCGCTGAAACGAAACGACATAGAAGCAGCAGTCTATTGGATGAAACCCAGCGAGGTTGCAATCATTTTCATTTATAATAGGTATATCGAAAAGTGAAAAACACTGGCATCAAACTTGGCAATAACTCTTTCTAAGTTCCCACATGAACGCCAAAAGCATAATGCGTTCGTGTTTTTTGCAGGCGGCGGAAAAAAGATAACTACTATGAAATATTAAATTGAATCCCGATTAAGAAAGAACGTATCAACCTCAGATCCATTCTGTGAACCCGAGTCAGTACTGGTAGGTGAAGTCTCTAGTTTACTAGAATCAAAGAACTTGAGACAATAAGAACTTCCACTCCGCGATTTTACGCAGGACGAGATTTAGCCGGCGGGTTGCGTGAGTTGCGTCCCTTGTTATTGGTTGGATCATGATGATCAAAATGGCGTCATGGCTCTAGCTACCAATTTTATGAGCCAGTGAGTCTCTCAAATTGACAATAAACTGATGACTGCTCTAGTGTTAAAACTGCCAAGGAAGACGCAAAACAGGCCACACCGTCTACTCATGATTGATCCAACCAAACTAAAGGGAAGTAAGCAAAAATTACCTGTGAGTGACTGTGACGTAAAAATACATGTGACGTAAGCAAAATTTCGTCCTGCTTTTTTACTATGCAAAATCGCGGAGTGGAAGTTCTTATTGTCTCAAGTTCTTTGCTAGAATGCCTCAGGGCCCATATTCACAACGGCGATTTATTTTAACCCCGATTTATCTCTAAACCCGATTTAGCTATTGCGAGGGTAGGTACTAGGTTAAATCCCCATTCACGAAGCGAAAATAACGCGGGTTTTGCTAAATCTTCGTCTCGGTCAACTCAGACGACCTTGACCTCATGTACGCATGCGCACACACGTTTGTTGTTATTCATTTCCGTATTTACATTGTGTTTTCTTCGAGTAGACACTGATGAGTGATATATATCTAAATCCGTGGAGTAGATATAAAAACATGGCTAGCAAGAAAAAGAGAGAAAGGCAAGGGCAAAAAACTTCAGTGAAACTGAAATGCGTGTGTTGGTGGAGGAGGTGGCGATGGACGGACGCCGCTCGCATAAAATCTAAGCGCAAGAAGGACTTGGCAGACGGGCGGGAGGCTGCCACTACGGCATTCTGTAAACCCGAGTCAGTAGTATTGACTCTAGTTTACTAGAATGCCACTACGGTTGCAACTTCCACGTCCTCTTGCACCGCGTCGGTGATGGCCAAGATTTCCTTTCGATGGAATCGAAACTTTCTGAACACCTCTTCATCATCAAATACTTCTCCGGTCTCGGAATACTCGGTTTTTCCTTAACAGATTGTCATGAATTCGTTTTTTTATCACGATCGCTGCCATCTTGGCTCTCTCGATAACCCCGGTTTATCTATTTATCTTGCCGACTTCGGGAGAATAGTTTAACCCTCTGCTTTAACGCGAGTTTAGGGCTAAATCGCCGTCATGAATAGGACAATTAAAACCAAAGTCAAGATAAATCGGGGTTAGGGGATAAATCGAGTGTTAAAAAGATAAATCGCCGTTGTGAATACGGGCCCAGAGCTAAGCACAGGCGTTATTTTTTGCTTCATAAATATCTATGACGAAACATACTGATGACACGATGTCGAATGACGTCATTCAGTTTTACAAGTGTCGTATTTCTGATTCTGAACCCTCCACTTCGATCGTATCCGTGGTGGGCGCGTTGCTAAGCCTACCTAGTTGGCAAAAGATAGGCAGGTGTCACCATGTGTCAAACGTTTGACTGGCTTTACAGTTGCTTTCATTGTGTTGACATATGTTGACACCGGCCTTTTCCTCGCAAGATCTTGCGAGGTTCAGAGCGTAAGCAACGCGCCCCTGACTTATCTTTTTACCTGATGAGATCGACACCTAGGATGATTGAGGTTATTTCTAAAGCAATCTCCGCGGGGAGCTTATCCCGGCGCTCCAGACGCACTTACACAATTTTCTGTACTGGTTTTAAACAAAAGGATTCACATGTAGGTAGATGTAGATTTAATGGCTCAAACGAACTACAATTTAAAAGTTGAAAATAAGGGTTGACGAAAGAGGGCGTACATTGGAAGGGGGGGGGGGGGGGGGGGAGGGTGTGAAGGTCGTGGGGCAGGTTGTACATCATCGGAATATCTACGAAATGAAAATGTTTTTTGTACAGAATTAAATGCAAGCTGAGAAGGGAAAGTGTAATGGTAACTTGGGAGAGGTGAAGGTAACTTGGGAGAGGTGAAGGTAACTTGGGAGAGGTGAAGGTAACTTGGGAGAGGTGAAGGTAACTTGGGAGAGGTGAAGGTAACTTGGGAGAGGTGAAGGTAACTTGGGAGAGGTGAAGGTAACTTGGGAGAGGTGAAGGTAACTTGGGAGAGGTGAAGGTAACTTGGGAGAGGTGAAGGTAACTTGGGAGAGGTGAAGGTAACTTGGGAGAGGTGAAGGTAACTTGGGAGAGGTGAAGGTAACTTGGGAGAGAGTTCCCCTGCCTTGGAGCAAAGTGAGAGGATGCTCAACTCCCAAATTTCAGTCCTCTGCAGGGTAGAGCCAGGAAAGTTCTTGTCAGCTGAGCGGCAGGGTTGGGGTGGTTTGTAGAGTTGGAGGAGTTCTGTGAGGAAGGAGGGGACCAGTGAGCGGAGGCTTTTGTAACACAGCTCTGCAGATTTATATTCCGTACGGACTTTGATGGGAAGCCAGTGAAACGTGCTGAGCAGAGGGAGTGACATGCTCACACTTGTGCTTGAGAAATATGACGCGGGCTGCATTGTTCTGCACGCGCTGCCGACGATCAAGCTTGGTGTCTGGAAGTGGAAGGCCAGCAAGGATGGAACAGTGGTAGTCGACCTGGGATAAGATGAAAGAGGGTTCAAGTTTCTTGGTTCTTTCTTCTGAAACAATGTGGTATGATGGTGTTGATGCGGCGCATTTCTGGGAACGCAGAACAGCGGACATGTTTGAAGTAGCAGTCCTTGCCGAGGCCCAACTCAACGAGTATAATCATGCACCTTGGTCACGGACTTTCGTAGAGACAGGAACTGCTAAATTACCTACAATAAAGGAACTCGTCTGCAAAATAGTATGTAGCTTACGTTCTGCTCCAACAGAATAGAACTTCAGTCTTTGAGCAATTTATTTTAAGCTTCCTTAATTTCATCCATTCCTTGACGCATTGAATACCGAATATCATGGACAAAATTTTGTAAGCGGGAGGATGTGAACAGTTGAGTGTTGTCTGCGTATATGTAGTAGTTATGTAATGAATTTTGATTATTTGGCTGAGAGGGTAATAGTACGTCGTGAACAGTTCGGGGCCAAGAACAGAGCATCGGGGAACTTCGCACTTGATGGGTCTCGCGCCAAAAGGAACACCGTTCACTATGATGATCTGAGTGCGGTCTATGAGGTATGAGATGAATTAATTCCACACAGTTTTCTGAATACCATTGCTTGACTAGGAGCGACGGACAAGTGTATAGTGGTCCATAGTGTCGACAGCAGCCTATAGATCTAGAAGGGCCAGAAAGGAAACTGCACCTTCATTACAAGCAGTGAGTAGATTGTTACCTGCGTGACAAGCTCCGTCCTGCTATGCCCTCGCCCAGATAGACCGGAAGATGATTCTTCGAACACGTCAAAGCCTTCGTCTTCGCACCTACGGACCCTTCGCGATGCAATAACCATACTACCATCGGCAAGCAATTCCCGACTCCGATTGAGACCGATAGTCCTGCGTCCGGTAGGAGTTCTTTCCCTTCCCACAAAGGGAGACAACATTCGTCGAGTTAATTGAGCCTGGGGGGTTGTGTCATGAGTGCCAACAGATCAATGGGGTTGGGGCTTCCGGAGTCACCGGTTTCTGCAGCCCGCTGAGGGCCTCAGTGGACACAGCTGCTGGCGACAGATCGATGGACGCGACGATCAGTTTATTGAGGGAACCGCCGTAGTCCTCATTACGAGACATCGCGGGAACGCGCCCACGAACAATGTCATCCTATAATTAGCCTCCATCCCACGCCATCTGAAACAGGACGCGCTGATTCCATTCAATTCTGTAGTACCATCTCTGCTGGGGCGTCCATCTTCCTTAGGAAGAGATGAGCGGTCAGTCACCAGTGATGAACGTCGGACTCTCAGACTGCGGTCATGTTACCGAATGGCAACGGGTGGCTTCCTGGTGAAATCTCCGTTTCACTACGTCATGCTTTGCTGACCGCATGGGTGGCAGGGTCAATGCCTGTGGTGTACTTCTGGGAAAAGGCGGGAAATGAGGTGCCTTGCAGTAAAGAGCTGAACGGTCTTTCGTACGCTCACTGTGCTGAGTTGGCAGGTGTTTATTATCGGCGCCTTCGACATGTTCCAAGAAAGCGTGCACAGGAACTCCCTTAGTAGACACAGGGCCAGGTAATTGCATTAGGCACTTACTCCATTTCTGTTTCTCCAGGAACCTCTGTCCTTTCCCTGCCTACACTAATGCACCGCGTGCAAGATGGAGCAGGGAGGCAAAATTGGAAGACAATGATCCTACCCTGACGTCATTACCGCGTGCGGCTGACACATTTGTCGACCTAGGACAGCTCTCGACGTCATCAGGGACAGAAGAAAAGATGGACTGCGCATACTCTGTGATCTCTGTCTTTGTCTGCCTGTTGGTCTGTCGCGTGTGTTTGTCTTTCTGCCTTTCTATCTGACTCTCTCTCTCTCTCTCTCTCTCTCTCTCTCTCTCTCTCTCTCTCTCTTTCCTCCTCCTCCTCCAAACAGCTGCTGCGATCTCACCATCGGTGTTGCCAGTGCTTCTTGCGGTGTTGGCCACTTCTAGAATCCCCTGTAAATCCTGTGATGACCGTCAGCTTGGATTAAAACGCGTGCAGATGGGAAAGGAAAGAAAGAAATGAAGACAGAAGAACAGGTCTAGATTGCTTCGGGAAGAAAAGTTTCTCACGTCACTGCGAGAAAAACAGTTTACATAAGCTAACGGAAAAAAGTAAGTGAAAACTTTCGCACTAGAGCAAGATAGACTGGTAAAATTTTTCTTAATTGCAACGGTTTCATTAGCCTGCAGGAATGTAAAGAAAAAAGACATGCAGTAAAAATAGAGACAATGCGAGCTGATTTGAAAGAAAAGCGGTTTTGTGAGGTGTGGGGATCTATAGGAGGTTGCCATGCCGCAACTTCCATCAAGAAACCAAGCAATTAAAACACTGTTGATTTCCCGTCGTTCTGATAGGAGTTCATCAACATTCTGTAAAAACTCACTCCATGCTCACACCGTCGGCCATCGAAAATCGGAGGTGAGAATGGAACCACGGGTTCTACCCACGCCATTCGTAAAAGGCAGATGAGAAAGGAAGTGGATGAAACTCACGACTCTAGCTAAAGCTCTTGGTCCTTCGTAAAAACTGAGACACTTATAATGAAGATCCATGGACTGGCATGCAAAATGAAATAAAAGGCTTGAATTTCATTCCATAATCTCTACCTTTTAACATGTCTTCGTTTTAACAAACGACAACAACCAGGTCCATTTCCTTTGCATGTTTTATCCAGAGCTACAGTTGTGAAGCAGCGATCTTGTTTTAGACTATGGGCTTTAGAGAAGTGGTGTCCCAGCAGGATCATTCTGCAGCCCGCCCTGTTGATGTGAGTGATCAGCTGTCTTAAGTAGGCAACAAAGACTGTCAGGGCTAAAAGCATTATCCATCCTTGCATCCATCCACCCATCCATCAATCCATCCAATAATCCATCCATCCATCCATGGCTGGCTGGCTGGATAGATAGATATATAGATATAATCATAAGTAGAGGAGACAGACAGACAGACAGACAGACAGACAGACAGACAGACAGACAGACAGACAGACAGACAGACAGACAGACAGACAGACAGACAGACAGACAGACAGACAGACAGACAGACAGACAGACAGACAGACAGACAGACGGACGGACGGACGGACGGACGGACAAACAAACAAGCAAACAAACAAACAAACATATAAATAAATTGCCGCGGAGTGAGTCATGAAGCACAACCAAGGATCGGACCCCGGATGTCAAGGTGGGGGATCAGTGTGAGGACCACTTGATAATATCAAGATGACGACACGACCTTTTTAATCTTCTTCATCGTGTATTTCAAAATGCGATTAGCTAATGAGGAAAATGCATGCAAAGTCGCTTTCTATATGATAAATGAACCTGAGAAAATCAGTGAAATAGTTTGTTCTCCTCCTGAAACTCAATTCCAACGAACAATTCCAGTCCAGTGCATCAACGATCGACTGGAAACCCCATGAAAAATTCTGTTTACGCGGCAAATGCCAAAGTCTTCCCGTGAATCGATACGGCAACTTTTCTTTGGAGAGCTCAGTCGATCAGTCAGGGAAAAAGTCGCGGTGTACTTTAGGGCTGATGTTATCTTGAAGAAATCGTTCGGCGTTCGGACCGAGATCGAGCGAGAGCACCCTCGGCATAAGCTGACTACAATGGAGGTGACAGCCTCCTGGCTCAAATTCATCTCCATTAATTACCGGAGATGCGGCTGTGATGGGATTTTTCTCTTAGAGGTGACCCACCTTCTTCTTAGATTTGGTGGTCCCTTCGCGGTATCAGTTGGTGTTGTCCTTCATAGTTTGGCATAGAGCAATTTCGTTTCTGCTGTGCATTAGTAAAAGAAACTGATTATCTCAGTATTTTGCTTTCAATGAATATCACCTACAATTAGAAATGTTTAAGGAATACATTATGCTTGGTATAGACGACGACCTTCTTGAAATACAGTTGACACAGGCTTTGACTGTAATTATCGTCCTGTGTCCAGTCAAATAAACCTCAGGAAAGAAATGCGCGTGAGCTTCGTAAGCAACGGTTAGAATATTACGTCAATCTACGTTTGCAATTTGGTTTTAAGCTGCTGGATATTGTGAGACAAAGGTAAGGTTACTGGAAGTTAAAAAAAATAGTTGTTGCGTATGATGCTAGCAAACATTCATCTACGTACGTCATAAAACCGCTATGCATTTTGTCCCAAGTCCGACCAGCCGCAAAACCGATCTATCTATACATCTCAAGACAAATACATACATTGAGTTCTTATCATGTGTGTTTTGGATACACGTGTTTAGATTCTGACTTCTAGGCATTTCTCTATATCTGATATACCTAAGTGTAGGCCTCTCGCCGATTTAATTTCACGAAGTGCCAAAGTTAAAGAATCTTTCCGGCAACGATCAGTTAACGTGAGGACGGTGCTTTTCGCTTCTAAACTTCTTAAAAAAAGAGTAAGGGGGAAAAAATCTATACTTTGGCAACCACTTCATCGACTGCTCGCACTTCTGTGCCTTCTCAAGGGACGGACCGGGTCAAGTCGTGGCAGGCCGTGTGTGATCGCTGAGGAGTGCCTAACGGATCATTCAGCCAGAGCTTCATTCGATCCTCAGGTCAGGAAAGATTCGGGTGTCGCCTTTTCCTGTGCTGCCGAGGCCTATTCATCTCAGAGGAAGGAGCTTGGGAGTCCATTCCTTGATTGCAGCCACGGCGGAGCTTGAAGGTAAAGCGTGCTCTCAACGGCGGACAGCCTGATCAGCTCTGGCGAAATCCTTGGGTTCAGCTGTTGACTTTGTCTACCCAAGTTCTGTGATGTACCCGATGGATTTCATTTTTTCAGGCTCGTGACCCTGTTACAAGGTGCTAGCCTGGGGAAGCGAGATTTCAATCGTGCCATTAAGGAACGAAATGAAGGGAATGTTTTATACGCGTAGACTATGCAAATAGTCTGAGCGTTCAGATCTTCATGATGGACACAAATACTCGGGGACAAAGGCTTCCATTTTGGTGTCACGATTTTTGTCATATAAATGGGACGGTGCTGGTTTACAATTTGCATTACTCAAGATTTGCAAAGATAGGGATATACATGTACAAGTATGTTCGTGTGATATATATCTGTGAAAGGTATAAAATAGTAACATAAAAATTAACTCTTAGACTTCTGGATATAAGAGACACAAAATAGTAACCTCAAACAAGTTGATTCACTGTAAAACTTCGGTTAGACTTTCGCAGGTGGGTCACATTAGTGGACTTGTCCAAGGAGAGGGGCGCCGGGTAGACAGCAAAGATGACGTAACAAACAAGCTGACGGGCCAGAGTATCTGATTGGCCGCGTTTTTACATTGGCGTGTTCGAGCATAAACGCCTATGTAAACGCAGCCAATCAGATGATGTGGCCCGCCAGCTTGTGTGTTACGTCAACTTTGCTGTCTTTCCCGCACCCCTCTTCTCGTACGATTTCACTAGTGTTGCCCAACTGCGGAAGTCTAACCAAAACTTCTGGCTATAAGAGAGAAAATACCGAGGATCAGTGACAGGCTGTATTTGCAGGACAGGTCAACTCCCGATGTGTAGATTACCTAGGCATCCTGCATAGCTTTGTGACATACAACTATAATTAAACGTTTATATTTTATATAGCGATTGCCCCCTCCCCCCCCCCTCTCTCTCTTTCTCTCTCTCTCTCTCTCTCTCTCTCTCTCTCTCTGTGGAACGCCTTGTTCCATTATTCTACCGTGATTTGAGATGCGTTGTTCTTTACCGTATGCATGACTCAGTCAAAACTGCCGTCATTCGCGCATTCGTTTTGCACACTTTTTCTGACAGCTGATCTCTGATGGATCTAGGAAGCCATGACTATTCATCACTGGCTCAAGGAGTCATGAATAACATTGCTTGTGGTGGCGGTTGGGGAATTGAGCTCAGTATAAGCATGAGAACCAGATCATTATGCCAACACGAAATCAGTCACGTTTGTTGTTGGCCGTTTCTATACTTGTCACTGTCGTTGTTTCTTTTGTTGTTCCAAAGGTCACGTGCATATGTGCAAACATAAACGTCAGCAGTATGAGTACGGATAAAAGAAAAGCCTATTTACAAATTTGCATTCACACACAAGCACATTGTTGCCCATATGTAGACATACTTACACTCATTACTACATGCTTACACATTCCATAGACACGAATGTGCCCGTACATTTTCGCACAAACATGCATGCACAAACTTGCAGCATGCACGTATATTTTTCTTGTCCTCTTTCTGTCGCTCCTTTAGTCTAACCCCTCTCTCTCTCTCTCTGTCTCTGTCTCTGTCTCACTGTCTCTCTGTCTCTCTCTCTCTCTCTCTCTCTCTCTCTCTCTCTCTCTCTCTCTCTCTCTCTCTCTCTCTCTTCAGGCCACCCCTGGCTGAACTATTGGAGAGGTTCCGGCTGATTGGGGGTGGGGGAGTAGGGGAGGGAGTGTACATCAATAGGCGTTGGCCTACATGTATGTTATTTGTTTTTAACATTTGGATGTTTAGAAAATAGTTTTTTATGTATATGTCATTGTAGTTACTTCAAGTCCCATATTTTAATTTTGCTTCTCTGGTACACTATCTACCGATTTTAGTATGTTTAAGAAATTGTACATGTCTTGCGATAATTTTACTGACTCTCTCTCTCTCTCTCTCTCTCTCTCTCTCTCTCTCTCTCCTCCCTCTCCCTCTCCCTCTCTCCCCTACCCTCTCTCTCCCACCCACCCACCCACCCACCCACCCTATCTCTCCCACCCACCCACCCACCCACCCTCTTACTCTCGTTCTCTCTTCCATTCCTCCCCCTTTCCCCAGCTCCCTCCCCCCCCTCTCTCTCTCTCTCTCTCTCCTCTCTCTCTCTCTCTCACCACATTTGAATATGTTGCCTCAAGGGCTGAATGTAAGAAAGACACTACTGCCTAATTCACTACCCTTGTAAAATAAAGTTCGTTCGTTCGTTCGTTCTCTCTCTCTCTCTCTATCTCTCTCTGTATGTTTCTTTATCTCTATTTCTCTCCTTTCTCTCTTAAACACACACACACATACCTATAAACACACACACACCTACACACACACACCTATACATACACAAACACACACACACACACACACACACACACACACACCAACTTTTCAACAAAGTTCTGACTGGAGAATTGCCCAGTATACAGACTCCGAAGCCTGTAGCCGAGTCCAGATGCCAACCCCTTTACCATTATGGCTACACGCAAAGCCCAAGGCCAGGAGGAAGCTGAAGGCTTAAGTCAGTCCGTCTGGCAGGAAGTCTGATAATGGCAGCAGTGGATGAGATACCCACTGGAAATGCAGATTGTCCTTGACATGGTTCCAAGGTTCCCAGATCTAAATTATGGACTTCCTGTCACATTTTGATTCCAGCAAGAGCCAACGACAAGCCTTTGATAGCAAGGATGCTATCATCATTCGAATTTTTTTTACGTGACAGGTTCTCTAATTTTGCCTTGCCCCCTTTTAGATGAAACGGTTCTTCAACAGCCAGCCAAAACGTCAGCCAGCCAACTAGCCAACCAACCAACTGACCGATCCCGATCGACCGACAGACCACCCGACCAACCGGCCATTCAACCTACTGAACAAACCATTCGCCCACCAAACAAGCTACTCACCAGCCAAACAAGCAAGCACGCAAACAATCGATTGAACAGAAAATGCAAATGTAGATAAGATACCTTGGGAGGGAAGGGAAGTTCATGTTAATACTTTTTTTGTTTTTAGCTTTGGCACGTCGTAGACGTTGAAGCAAAGCTAACGCAGTCATACAGAGGGGTAGGTGCATCGTAGATGTTCACCAAGTATCATTCACGCACAGACAGAATTACACGCATGGACAAATTTACGACACAGGATTTGCAGCCAATATGATATTTTCTAGATATTTTAATAAACCCAGATTCTTCTCGTCCCAGGGATAGAACCACGGCACTGCGCCTCGCACATCATCCAACCCCAAAGCATGCTCGCCCATCTCCGCCTGTCAAAAAATGCAAATGTTCTAATCAGCCGATCTCTCAAGAACGTCCTGTAACGCATAAAGCTACTTGACAGTCTCCTATTTGGTCACTGTGTTGTTGAAGAACCAGAAGAGTTGATCGATCAGATTAAACTCGAGGCCAATGACACAGGGAAAAATCGGAGAAAACTCCTGCTGCAATATTTGCGAAATACTGTTTAACCTCGAGTTTTGTGTTATTAAAGAATCTTATGAAGGTAGTTACCGGCAATAAATAAACTGCACGGTATAAGTACCTTTGATAAGATCTTTTTCGGTAGGATTGTTACAGCAATTAACTTAGATTATCAACAAAACGATACCTCGGTGGTGGTGGTGGTGGTGGTGGTGGTGGTGATGGTGGTTGTGATGGTGATGGTGATGGTGATGGTGGTGGTGGTGGTGGTGGTGGTGGTGGTGGTGGTGGTGATGGGGGGGTGGTGGTGGTGGTGGTGATGGTGGTGGTGGTGATGGTGGTGGTTGTGGTGGTGGTTGTGGTGGTGGTGGTGGTGATGGTGGTGATGTGGTGGTGGTGGTGGTGGTGGTGGGTAATATGTGTACTAAGTACCCTTTGCGAAATGGGGATGAAGTTGTGTGGCAAATCGAGGCAAAGCAGAACCCTTTGCCTTGTGGATAGACTAAGGTGGTGACATCTCTTGAGGAAGGATCCTGCGGATTCAGTTTCCTTTTATCTGCATAGGTTGGGCTCCGGGGCTTCCTGTGTGGTTTCGATCAAAGGTGATGTGTTGTGGCTAATCAGATCTGCATCTCTCAACTCTGAACACAGAAAAGATCTTCAGAACTCTTGCCCACGTAGGTCTTCGGCACGGCACAGTGGGTGCAAGATTCTACGTGATGCTGTGGCCCCACCCGGCGTGACGAATTCTGAAATGTAGGCAACGTGGAAAATTCCTCCCTTAAGTCTATCTTCACCGCCGACAAAGTCTGTTGAACTGATATATATGAACTAACTTTGTGAATTGCAAGATTGAAAAGTTGGAGAGTGGAGAAAAAGATCGTTTGCACATCGATTTAGTATTGCTCCAAGTTCAGGTTCTGACCTTTTTTATATTCACGGTGAATAATGGACGTTAAACACCTTATCTGCTTGGGAAAATTTCTGTTCATGCTGTTGCTTATAGTACTGATGAGATTGTTGCACGCGTGGCTGCTGAATTCCTCATTCGTCTTGTTCCTTTGCTACTTCAGCAGATGTTGCTGCTCCCGCTACTTCTTGCTTCAATATTGTCCGCTGATTCTACAGAATTCTTTCTGTCAGTGGGTCATCGCCTTCTTCTTCCTTGCGTGCTTTCTTTGTACTGAATATCGAGATTATTCGAAATCGAAAAACCAATAAAATCTGCTGCCTTTCTCCAACGACATATTGATCAATGCCCCGCGAGGCTTATTGGCGCAGGAATGATGGGAACTGACGGAAAACACTCTGAAAAATGACTTCGATGTCTGCATGCGGATGCCCTTCCCTGGCTGGGTTGTAATTTTCTCTGGAGATCTTGCCGGGGGCGAGATTTCGTCCGAAATAGCAGTGACTGTTTATGGCAGCAAGGGACAATATCTTTCCCTCCACGACCCAAAACTGGAGACCCCGACGTCGTTACCCCTCGGGGGTCAGACATCAATGCAACTCACACGTAAGGTAATGAACTTCCTCACCCGTCTGTACAGACCCTGTTAGTTCTGGGCTTCAAGCGGTTTCTCTATGAAGGTAGTAGTTTAATGTATATTTTGTACTAGTTTACCTGTCGCAAAAATAGGAAGAAGATAAAGTACTGAGTTTCTCGTTAGAACATCACGTCGGTCTCTCTGTAGTCCTATCCTGTGAATGAAAAAATAATAATTGCAAGCATGTAGAGTTCTGCATCCAAGCAAATTTTTTCGCAGGCTTTGCTTCTTGTAAAAAATGGACATCTTTGTTGAGGCCTTGGTGAACAGAACACCGGAAACGACGACGTCATGTCTGCTGTCCCCACATCCGGTTTCCTTACAACTTCGCCTTGCAGCATCACGGCATCATGGAAACCTAAAACATGGCGTCCTGGCCCGGGCTTTCTTCGGTCTCTTGTGGCCTTCGGCAACCAGTGAGATGCCAGCCTTCTCGTCAGTTTCCCAAGAGACAGAAGGGCCAAGCTCCGCCAAAATTGGCAGCTTTCATCGCAAAGCCGGCACAGAATTGAAGCTGAAAACCTTGCCGTTCTATATCACGTGGCACATGCCACCCAAATGGGTGAAAATAGCTCGGGATTTGCCTGGCGATTTCTGTGTGTTGACGCTCCAATACAACTTAATAATGAGAGATTAGTCTTAAAAAAAACCGCACTCGACCACCCCAGTGGCGAACTTTGACCGAGAAGAATCAGAAAGGGCTCGCTAGGACTCTACGAAAGTGCTCTGACGTTCTGAAATAAAGGAATTTAATGAATACTTCTCTGGATCACTCTGACAAACCGGGGTCGCTTCCTCTGCAGACATTCGCAAAAAGAGCAAGCCTGCGAGTTTGACATTCAGCGTAGTCTTACCTTTCACAAACAAATCATTAGCCTGGTGTTTGGAGCAAAACGTTTTTAATGAATCAGATTTTAGGTACTTTCATCTTCATTCCTAGCCCGATAAAAATCACGTTGGAGATTTAATTTTGAAGCCGCTCGTAAAAGCCATCGAGAGAAAACTTTTATAGCGGAAGAAATGTAAAACGTGTGCATTGCTTCTGGATCCAGAGAATACTACAGGTCATCCATAGTACTGTAGAAATAAAAATGTGACATCTGATTATGTGTGTATCGAAAGTTTTCCATG
>JAWQFJ010011097.1:20000-40000 GCA_034096865.1 Theodoxus fluviatilis
CTCCAGAACTACCCCCACGAGAATGTCTTACCCTAACCATTCTTCATACTCCTCTCCCTGGAATTTCTGTTCCTACAAAAATGAACACTCCGAAAACATTTTTGTCAGGATGTTATCCCGCAAAAGGAAGTTGCATAACGTACAATGATGAAAAGATCGAATGAATGCAAGCGTGTGTTTTGGTGACGAGAAAGTCATGTTCGCTGCACCAAGCTTTCAGGAATTCAGGTGTGAAGAAAATCACATGTTTAAGTAATGCACTCTGAAAATAAGAAGGAACTTTTGGGATCTTAAGTTCCTTTGAGAAAAAGCTTTTCAACGGAAATGAATTTTATGTTGGCCATTTTCTGGCGGACCACCCACAGTTCTCCCTTACTGCACTTGTGACATCAGGTTTTGCCGATGCTGAAGTGACTGACAACAGGCGGGGGCAATCACGATTAGTTTGCACTGACGATGCAAAATTCTCTTCTATGCAAATACTTGGAAAAGGCTTTTATCGATTCTGCAATCACACACAAAAATGGATTAACTTAACGTGAATGATGCTTCAACCTATTTCAAGAGAGAACTTTATATTCAGTTGATCTTATTTCGTTGCTGCATTCTGATCAATGGTCTTACATGTAATACCTTTTAGCGTCGGAGTCATATTTTGAGGTTTTATAAAGCCAGAGAAAATTTGCTACGTTTCAGAAGATAACTTGTTTTAAACAGCAGATGTAAAAACCCCACACCCATGATATGCAGTGATAAATTAAATACCTGGGGACATATAAGATAACCCGCCGGCTGATTTTAACATAAGGGCGAGATACATAGCAGCAGATGTGATAAATTCTGACATCTAACACTGTTCCAAAAGATTGGAAGAAAGCAACTCGCAGCAAACAGAAATTTCCTTCTATCATCGGTCGAATAATGAAGAAACTTGTAAGACTGTGTATTTTTGTGTGAGATTTCAAAACCATGAGGTATCTCGACTGAACCGAAAACAAGACAGAAACAGGAAACGTGTGAAGAAAGATCAGCCAATATATCACGGGCACTCGTAGGTAAGAGCTAATTACTGCCAGCACTTTCTTCCGCTGGCAAAAGGCGAGTTTCAATAGTTATATCCTACGTATATATTTTTAAGCAGCCTTGTAGCGTGGAAAATAGTAACCCGTGGAAAACAGTAACGGAAGTCATCGCAGAGTTATCTGCGAGGGACGTGCTTTATGCAATTTACCGCTCCTGCACCTGTTCTTCGCATGGAATATATTCCGACAAACGACGCATTAGTTGCTTTACGAGGTTTTGGTGCATTTGTGTAGTTTAACACATGATGTAGCGTTCAAAAAAGTTTTTCCCCCTGTAAAGCCGTCTCCTCTGCCGGAAATAATATGGGAGTCACCTCCCTGTAGTCTGTTTGTAGTCTGGTTTTATAAAACGCGACCGTTGACTGACTTGGCACGCCCGGGGAGTTATGCTAAGATCCGGCCGCGTAAATATATCTGCGTTTTGTGACAAACGTCTTGCTCGGCGGTACTGTACTCCATGCACCTTAACGGTGCGCGTGATTCGGGTGTAATCTTAAGCTAAACGACGTTCCGAATGTTTCCGACTTCGACCATTTCAGCAGCGCCAATAAACGTCGTTTAGCTTAAGATTACACCCGAATCACGCGCACCGTTAAGGTGCATGGAGTGCAGTACCGCCGAGAAAGACGTTTGTCACAAAACGCAGATATATTTACGCGGCCGGATCTTAGCATAACTCCCCGGGCGTGCCAAGTCAGTCAGGCGGAGTGGCGGGTGCCGTCTCTTTTTAGAGTGGAATTCTCAGCATGTCCCTCGCAGATAACTCTGCGATGACTTCCGTTACTGTTTTTCACGGGTTACTATTTTCCACGCTACAAGCCTGTCAAGCTCTTTTAGAACGCCTTAGCGTTTCCTTGAGTCCAAACAGCTGCGACTTGCAATTAAACCACGGACCCAAGATTGATTAAAGAGTTACGAAGGGTGGGCGCTCTTTACAAAATGAGCACCAACATGCCTATCCTCATCCAAACTACATTAGGGAGAAAAGTGAGGTTTCTTGGCATCGTACACACGAGACGCATCATGCACACCATTTTTCCCTGCTGCTCATTGCGGACTGCAAAGGGGAACAAAAAAGGAAGCTCTTGCTAAGACCACTGAAAGATAATGGCGGTGGGTTCCTTTCGAAACCAAACATTATTGGAAGGCGTTCAGGTTTACACAAATATCATGAGTATGCACCTCTCCTTGCCGAATTCACATTTGATTTACTGATAACTAGAGTACTGACCTTCGTTACATTCACGTGCTTCTTCCTCTTTACGCTCTAAGGACATTGGAGCTTAGGTCTTTCCTCGATTGAAAGAGCTGTGTACACGTTCATAGTCATTTAGTCGTTCTAAGGAGCAGGAGAGCCTCTTACATACATGCAGCTGCTACAAATGAAGTGAAGTGGAGGCTCTGAAAGCACATGGCGAAAGATGTTACACGGGAAACTCTATGGTTCTGCGTCTGGCGAAGACAAACTGCACAGCTACAGGCAGTCTTGTTTATCAGTTTTGTCTTAGAATCAAGGTAGGTTTTTATCTGTGCTTGCTTGTCTTCAAATGTCCAGTACAACATGTTATTTTAGAACAGTTACGTTGTTCTCATTGAGCGAGTGTATCCAGAGCCAAATGAACGATGAGGACTGTAGGGTTTCATGGTGAGAAATTTAAAATTCCTCTTGGTATGCCTAACATTTTCCTATAAGTTTCAATTACCTCTCAGCGCATAAGGTTTCTCCAACCATTTCTCAGCAGTAACGGGCTTATTGATTTTCACGCAGCACGTGTCCACTAAGTTATGTACAACAGACGGCCCCATCCAGAGAATAAACAAATCGGTAGTAACACAAGTCTCACTGGCCTTTTCCCAACTCATTCCAGATGCTGGACTAAAACACAGTCGACGACGAATTGCAAGCAATTATTCCCAAGATGGCCAGCTAAGGCCATTGTAGCGTTGCAATACTCCACGTTTGGCTGCATCCACCAGTCCAAAGAGAAATCGTTCACGCTGAGTAGAAGGTGAGGAGTCTTCTATGTTCTCATTCTGGATGAAAGAGAAATGCTCTCGAATTTCTGAAATGAAGGAATACATTAATAGATATAAACCAACTAATTTAAGAGGGGAAGGGGCAGAAATTCTGAATAAGAAAAAGTGCCTTTAATTATAGGATATATGAATTTTATCGAGAAATTCCAACAGACCAGATACAGTCCTCCTCAAACTGGTGCATAGCACATCGATGTACCGTGTTCACAATAAAACGATAGCAGCATTTATATTATCACTCGTAGCATTTATCACGCACACAACGGAGCTTATTCTCTATTTTCAAAGGCGCCATTAGCACATTAGACCTCTCGAATTTCAAAGCTCTTTCATTGCGACCTGAAGCAAATTGTCTTCGCCTTATGAAAAACGTAGGAAGAACCATGAGCCCCGAAAAAATCAAAGAGAAGTGTGAGTTTGAAAAGCATGATTGCCAAACACAGCGTCAACGCTGTGCATCGACAGCGGAATGAAAATCCATACCGTCATGCTACGTAGGCATGTCCCACAGGGAGAAGCTTGAATCACGTTACGCGTCGACGTTGACAGATCGTTAATGGTGTACTGAGGTACCTTCCCCCATTCGTCCTCATCCGTCCGTGGCGATGGTAGACCATCAGAGCACCCTGCAGAGACCTGGGTCCATATATCTGATGACTGAGAAGCCCATTATTTTGATTTCCTGCTGCACATGCATATTATGTTCCTTTGAACTTGGATTGTGTGACGAGCGTCGGCTGACGACCATCTATGATTAGAGACTTGGAGCGTGGACATCCACCCACAAAAGCAGGGTCAACGGTCGTTGTGTTTTGCAAGGCGTCTACATCAATACATCCCATTTGAGCGATATCGATATGAATGCGTGAACTTGTGCGTCACGGTGATTGATTTTTAAAATAATTATTTAAAAAACACGTAGAAACTTGTGAGAATCTCTGCGATGAGAATGTGCTCCTCAGCGCTGCATTGGCAGCAAGAGACGCCCTTGATACACTCCTGCCGCTTCCTCCTCGAAGAAAATTGAAAGACAGCCCTGGACCACGCTGGTGGAAGAGAAGCATGAAGAGTTCTTGAGGTTTTTTCCTCAGCGCAAGACTCAGATCGTCTTATCTGACCTAGCTTGTTACTGAGGAAACAGATTACACGTGCCTTAGCAGTTAGGTAAAAATTCATTCTGCATTCTGGTCATAAGTTATTACAAAGGCGTGATTTCA
The DNA here is from genome assembly GCA_034096865.1 of Theodoxus fluviatilis. Lineage (NCBI taxonomy): Eukaryota > Metazoa > Mollusca > Gastropoda > Cycloneritida > Neritidae > Theodoxus > Theodoxus fluviatilis. The sequence continues at coordinate 24,337 of JAWQFJ010011097.1, forward strand.
AATCTCGTCATATGCTATGGTTCGGGCTTATTTCGTTAGTTATTTTCCTAACATGTCTTGCCGGAATTGTCGTTGAGTGGTATCGACGGACGATTGGTCGAAGCTACATGCCAAAAACAACAAGGAGTTTGCTGTAGTATCGTCATTGCATCCCAAGAGCTCTGCCTGGCTTAGCCGTCCAGTGACTAGGGGCCTCTCTTTCATTGCTTCACATGAGTAGTGGTGTAGTGTTCAACGCTGCACGCATCCTAGGATATTTTGTTCGCTTTTCATAGCACTAAAGTAGCATTGGGTAAGTATGAAGGCTGTGAAGATAATCATCAGTGCCATGAATTCTAGATGAGACGATGAGACCGTACCAGGCTGGAGAGCTCCCCAGATAATTTAGAAAGTGATTAGTTTAGGCGTACTATCTGTCCGTCTCATAGTTGTCCGGCATCAGGTACTGGTACACATTCATTTTGTTCACCTGATGACCGGGGGTAAAAGTAACAGAATTAAGATAACTACATGTGGGTAAAACTTAAGTACCTGCACAAACTTGCTAAATACACCATTTACAATAACCGAAGGTAGCAATTTCTACGTAGAGTAGTTTGGCCTCTATGATTATAATTCTAAGGAAATCCTAAGGACCTCAACAACTTATTGAAAACCATGATTTTTCAAAGGTTCTTTTAATCATTCAAAATTCCGGGACCACAGTATCGAAGTATTTTCTCATCCGGGCTTAGAGACGGCAATAAAACCAATAGGCCCCACCTGACATAAAAGCGGAAATGACGATGCATTAAAGTCCTCCCGCGAGCTGTGACTGCCTCAGTCACCGAAATGCGAGCAGCGCGCATTGTCTCGGGAAGTCCGGCTGGCACACACCATCATGAACTGGGTGTGTGATTGCCTGTGGCTGTGTAGCATGAGAAAGCCTTTCATCACAAGCTATGGTGTGGAGTTTCTTTTGTCGACTGTAACTCAGCTTGAGCTGCACGATGGAGATTAAGAACCTCATCAATACAGAATCAATGGACCATTCTAGTAAGCAAGGAGCAGGTTGCTACCAGCGAAAGGGCACTAGGCTGATGCGACAAGAGACTGACTCTCCAACAAAATCGGCCCGGCTTTTTTCATATCAAATGTCGACAACTACTCAGTACGCGAATGTTCAGTCTGCTGCACAGGGCATCAAGCAGCTCCGTGGCACTTGTAGATACGTGGATCAGTCAGATCAAAAAGGCAAAACTGAAATGCACACCATTCTCACCTATTCAAAGATTTCAGCACAATGACAACAGAAACCTTAGGAATCGAGCCGTGTAACAAAATGGCATAAATCACACCGCCTCTCGAGGCATTCCACCCCATCGAGGATTAATTTCCCTCGCCCTTTCCCAGCGCGAGAGGCAAGCAAATTGAAACATGGCCATGGTTCCTGGGCGACGAGGCTGCGGGCTTGGAGAGGAGCACGCATCCAATTACTGGAAACCGATGGCAGACGCCGTGCGGTGGAAACCATTTCTCTCGCCATCGACCAGGACTCGGGACCAGCATGGGAATCTTTGGACGAATGCCTGTGGGTGGCTAATAACCCGAGGACGTGCTCGAGGAATCCGGCGTGGCGGAACTGCTCAAAACATCGCTCATGCCCACACTGAAGACACCTCCCACTTCTCAGGTCTCCGCTGGATGCTTTGACCTTGTTTTCTTGACTCTCTTGCCTTTGTTGAATGATGTCTTTGGCTTCCAGTGTGCTTGCACCCTTAACGGGGTTGTCGTTGGGGTTGATAAAGAACCGTGTTTGTTGAAGGAACCGTGCAAGTAGTTGAGGCACGCTTTGAAACAGAAGTCATTTATCGCTACCGTGGGAACTCCATGTTTCATGGTTGCATTTGACAGTTTTTGCGGTGAGTTTTGCGCATGTACCTTGAAATTTTAACTTGGAGAATGCAGTACCGATACAGATCTTTTAAAAATAAAAGTCTCGATTGCGTCCTTTAACAGATGTTTTCGGCTTTTGTTCAAAATCACGCCCGAGATTGTAGCTCAAATAAGATTGGTACTTTTTTCGAACGCTACTCCTCTCTTTTTTTTGCTTACTCCTCTTTATGCCTTGCCCTAGCTGAGTGGTGTCTGGGGCTCCGAAGGCAACTGGCTCGTCTCTGAAAACATTAGTGCCTCGTAGTTATGTGATCAAGTCATCGCGGCGGGCAAGAAGTCAATATGTATTGAGGAAGAAACGATAAATTACTGCCGCCGCGAAAATTCCAACTCTGACAACAATTACTATGTTCTAAAACTATCTCGAAAGAAAGTTTTGAACGTAAGAAAAGTTTCTAACATAGCTTCGTCTTGTTTATTCCGCTTTGACGAAATGCATCTCTCATACTACCCTGGGAATTGTCACGAATATTTTCGTTTCACTCTCTGTTAGAAGTACCAGGTCGGGATAAATACTAGTTGTAAAATGCTGGTGCTGCCGATTTCCATACGGCGCAAAGGTGAAAACGTGTTAGTGAAATTGTTTGCAATGCAAATAGTATCTTTGGCTCGATTCCATGCAAATCTAGTCAGTTCAAAAAAGCTGAGAGAGAGAGAGAGAGAGAGAGGAAGACAGAGAGACAGAGAGACCAGAGAGGACAGACGAGAGCAGAGACAGAGCAGGCAGAGCAGACAGGAGAGAAGGCAGGCAGGCAGACAGACAACAGACAGGCAGCAGAAAGACAACCAGACAGACAGACAGACAGACTAGACAGGCAGACAGGCAGGCAGCAGGCGACATCCAGGCAGGACAGCACGGCAGGACAGACACAGACAGCACAGACAGAGAACAGACAGGCGAAGACAGACAGACAAGGACAGGACAGACAGACAGACAGACAGACAGACAGACAGACAGACAGACAGACAGACAGACAGACAGACAGACAGACAGACAGACAGACAGACAGACAGACAGACAGACAGACAGACAGATAGATAGACAGACAGACAGAGACAGAGGTGGTGGGAGGAGGGTGGGGTCGAGGGCGTGGTTACCCTTCCCGTCGACACGTAGTCCTACTGCTTGGTGGAGAGGCTGACCCTCCAAGGTAGAGAAACACGACCTGATCTAAATCCGCTACCAGCGCACTATGGTCTGCTCGGGTAAAGGGATAAGCAGGTCTATCGGAAACCAGTTATGTGCCCATAATTGCTATCGCTATATATCTGGCACGTAATGAACTGATCGACAACATGCCACCGGCTCGCGAACAAGATTGCTCCAATTACTTCATCCACCTCGACAAGGCACTCGATTTATTAAATCACCACAACCTGCTTTGAGAAGCCTGCACCTATAGTCCTACCGCCAAATCAGACGCCCTCTCTGATATTGCAAAATTGAAAGGTTCGCAAACTGCCGAAAGAGCTCCACGCAACTTTTCCACTCGGGTGGACTGGCAATCTCCCAGTCCCATGCATAATTGAACAAAGAGGCGGGCCTGGAGAGTGCCAATATTGGCTAGCCTCAATAACCTTTCTCGTCCAGCGCTTTCGCGCATGCATGGGCCAAGCAACCAAGAATCGGATCAGAGCCATCCCTGAAGAAAGCTGTGAAGCGCCTCGAGACAGGAAGGCAGACCAATTCCCTGCTGAGGGAATAGGTCAAAGGACGTAACCCTCGTCTGGACGGATGGGCCTCTGTCCACACGCGGCGTCCATAATGGGAGAGTAGCCTCCCCTGCACGCTGGATAATGACGTTGTTGCCATAGGAGACGGCGCAGAGTGGAACGGTCCCCCAGACGTTTTGCGTCACATCCGGGTCACGTCCGGTGACAAACGTCTGGGGCCATCGGTGGAAGAGGAACTCCTCGGCGATATTAGTCGACACCAGGGAAGTTTCCAGAAGCATTATTCAGGACGCGGAGTTCACAAATGACTGGTAGAAGGAAGGGTAAGACGGTCGAGACATTGTTAATCGTGTTAATGATTACTGTTTTTTCCTGTTTTTACAGTGAAAAACATGTTTCCTCTATGATCTAGATACCATTGAATGTGATAAATGGAGATTCAAAGTTGTCTGTAGTGTTGCCCTTTATGTCAAAATCGGTAAGTATTGCTGTTGCTTTTCGGAGCCTTCTATAGCAGCACATGAATTCCAGCACAGACAGGGAGCAGTAGGAAGACATCCGTGGTCTTCGAAATCGGTGCCTACAAAGTAAGGTCCGGCTGATGTTGATGATGACGCGCCTCCTCCTCCTCCTCCTCCTCCTCCTCCTCCTCCTCCTCCTCCTCCTCCTCCTCCTCCTCCTCCTCCTCCTCCTCCTCCTCGTCCTCCTCGTCCTCCTCCTCCTCCCTCCTCCTCCTCCTCCTCCTCCTCCTCCTCCTCCTCCTCCTCCTCCTCCTCCCCCTCTGCCTCCCCCTCCTCCTCCCCCTCCTCCCCCTCCTCCCCCTCCTCCCCCCTCCTCCTCCTCCCTCCTCCTCCTTCTCCTCCTCCTCCTCCTCCTCCTTCTCCTCCTTCTCCTCCTCCTTCTCCTCCTCCTCCTCCCTCCTCCTCCTCCTCCTCCTCCTCCTCCTCCTCCCTCCTCCTCCTTCTCCCTCCTCCTTCTCCTCCTCCTCCTCCTCCTCCTCCTCCTCCTCCTCCTCCTCCTCCTCCTCCTCCTCCTTCCTCCCTCCTCCTCCTCCCTCCTCTCCTTATCCTTATCCTCCTCCTCCTCCTCTTTCTCCTCCTCCTTCTCCTTCTCCTCATCCTTTTCCTTCTCCTCCTGCTCTTCCTCCTCCTGCCTATCCTCGTCCTCCTCCTCCTCCTCCTCCTCCTCCTCCTCCTCCCCCCCCTCCCCTCACCCTCCTCCTCCTCCTCCCCCTCCCCCTCCCCCTCCCCCTCCTCCTCCTCCTCCTCCTCCTCCTCCTTTATTATCTACCTTTCTTTGCAACTGATGACGAACAATTATTGCATGTTTAAAAAACGGCTAACATTAAAATATGATACTTTGCTCGATTATAAGTTTCCACGGACGAGCTCAAATGGTGGTTGAGCATTCTTGGGGAACGGTTGTCTCAAATTCTTATCTTGACGTCATTACATCAGCAAGAATGAAACCTTGGAAGCAAATGGCAGACTTCCTTCGGTGATTTCTGATCTATTGGCGAAGTGAATAGTTAATGCGCTATGCATTCTTGAACATAGAAGTGTTCTGTTTTCATTATGTCCTAACCAATAAGCTTTCCGTGTCTGAAATTCTCCGAGGGTATCAATGTTCACCTCACAGGGTTGGATTCAGTTTTGCATCTTGTAACAAGTTTGTTATAGTTCTTGGCGTCGTCGTCGGTGGCGGTGTTGTTCTCTCGTCGTCGTTGTTGTGTTTGTTGTTGTTAATGTTGCAATTGTTGTTGTTTTTGTTGCTTCTGTTGCTGCAGTTGCACTGTCACCGTCGTCATCAGAGAGGATGAGGATGATGGAGGTGGTGATCCAGGTGTGATGATGATGATGATGATGATGATGATGATGATGATGATGATGATGATGATGATGATGATGATGATGATGATGATGGTGATGACGATTTTGGCGACAACAACGACGACAAAAATAACGATAAGCATGGATGTTTTCCCTTCTGCTGTTGTATCTGCTGCTGCCGCCGCCACTTCTATTTTTCCGCAATGGCAAAAAGCAAACTCAGGGAAATGGTCCGCGTCAAACCACAACAAGGTTCACTTCAAGTAGAGGCAGGGAAAGAAATACCATTGACGCTCTCTACCTGGACTAAGACCACCCCCGACTCAAGAGCAGTGGTTTACACTGCTTCTCTAATCACTTAAGTGTTCTGGCCCGAGGTGACTGAGGGGGTCCCGAGACAGCTGATCAATAAGTTTGGTTCGGCGCGCCCCGACCAGAGAATCAGGTTACACAGCCACAGAGAGAGGCTTGTGTTCCTCAGACCCAGGCGATGGATTCTGTGGAAATGCTCGCCCTTGGCCTCAGGGCATGGAGGCAGAAGCACGGTTCTTTGAAAGGAAAGAAAAGAGATCGATTTCTTCCAATCGAGCTTACATCCTCTTTGAAAAGAGGCTGATCTCTAAGAGCTCAGCTGCCAGGGCAGTACAGTGAGGGCGCGAGGCCGGGTGTGAAATGGCTTGCTTTGCTGATTTGTCCAAAGGCCAGAGGCTCACCTCGAGTTCTGCTTAAACGTTGCTAGTTTTCAAGGCAGATTTGATACAAAATAAAGAAAGAGATAGACAGAATGACAGACAGATAGACAAGCAGACAAGCAGGCAAACAGACAGACAGACAGGCAGACAGGCAGGCAGGCAGACAGACAGACAGACAGAAAGGCAAGCTGACAGACAGACGGACGGACGGACGGACAAATGGAAGGACGGACGAAAGGATGGACGGATGAAAGAACAGATAAGCAGACAGACAGATAGGCAGGCAGGCAGGCAGGCAGGCAGGCAGACAGACGGACAGACAGACGGACAAATGGAAGGACGGACGAAAGGACAGATAAGCAGGCAGTCAGATGGTCAGACAGACAGGAAGACGGACAGATGACGGATGGACGGACGGACGGACAAATGGTCTGCGGACTGACTGCCCACCTGACTGACTGCCTGACTGACAAACTGACTGACTGACTCAACCATTAACTTACTGTCTGACTGACTGACTGATTGACTGACTGACTAGCTACTTGGCTGCCAGACCGCGAAGGTTAGCTACCTTAGCTGTGGCGCAATTGTCTTTCTTCCGTCTAGTATTATTACCCAAAGCCTTGAAACACTACTAACGATCTATCTTCTTTGGGCGTTGCTAGAACACAATGTAATTAGTTGAAAACACTGACCTTACCACGCAGAAAGACAAAAGCTTTGAACTTTACTGCCACCTAGAGTTGCTGCAGGACCACGCAGAAAGACAAAAGCTTTGAACTTTACTGCCACCTAGCGTTGCTGCAGGACCACGCAGAAAGACAAAAGCTTTGAACTTTACTGCCACCTAGGGTTGCTGCAGGACCACGCAGAAAGACAAAAGCTTTGAACTTTACTGCCACCTAGCGTTGCTGCAGGATACCGGGAAAGATCGAGCCAACGCTGCTTTCAAATCGGTTTCATGCGGCGTCAAGGTACACGACCGCAAACTGCTCCCTCCCTCGGGTTCCTGGCTGAGTTAGTGAAAGCAGGCAGTGCGGTCGAAGTCAATATAATGAATTAAAAAATGGCCGAGGACATGTCGTTGGCAGCCAGATCTGACTATTGTGACGTTTTGACACAATCGAGGTGCATGTTTAAGAGTTTTCATGAAATTCAGGAAAAAAACGGGAAGAAAGTTTTGTTTAAAGCTACCATATGACCAGAATCAAGTCTGTTCCTTTTCTACATTTGGAACATAGGGAGATGGGGTTGGGGTTGGGGGTATATACGCATTGATAGTCATAGGAAAAGATGAACGAACGGTTCCGTACAGCCACTTATCATTGCAGAAAAGCTCTTCTACATTGCACAGCTGATCAGCTGGTCTGCCACAAAGTTGAGATGATTCTGCGCGCCGTTCCTACAGAGGGAGATCCTCAAGCATGGCCGGGCATTGGGAACTTATCTCGTGTCTTCTTGGCATAGTGCCCCTGGCACGATCGTGTCCCAAGTCCCTCTCCATCAGGCTCCAGTGACTGGCAATCACCAGGCGACCTCCATGGATGAGGATGAAGAGGTCTGCGGTGACTGGAGCCCCTGGCGTTGTCTGCAAGTCCCCATACTGAATGCAGCGGTGCGGCCGCCTGTCATCCAGGGGTAAAGTCAAGAGGGTGACCATATTTCTCTTTCAGCACACGTCCTGGCTAGGCTGGATCGTGATGGACGAGAGATGACTTTCAATTGGGATTGGAAAACGTAGAGGAGAAGGTGTTGTTGGCAAAGCCTGAGGAATGGTGGGCCCAGTGGACGGATGTCTCTGATGTAGTATGCCCAGTCTCATCTACATCGTCTTTATTTTCCCTCTACCTGTTTGGTTGCCTGGCTGCCTAACTGCCTGCCTGTTTGTCTGCCTGCCTGTCTGTCTGCCTGCCTGCCTGCCACTTCGTCTTTCATATTCTCAGATTTCACCAACTTTTTTTCCCAAAAATGTTTCGTTTAGTTGCAGTACATGTTGCAATACACTGGTGTAGGCGGCACGGTTTTTTCAACTCTCGTTTGCGTTTGGAACCTCCAGTTGTTGGAATTCGGTATTGACAATCATGCCTTCACGAAATACGATGCTGTAGAAAAGGGTTCAGCTGCAAATACTGCTGAGACCATTAACAAGTTGGTCTCTACATGAAGACATTGGTTGGCAGTTGTCGTCTCTCTCTCTTGAAGCCAGAAGGATCAACGGTAATGTCTGATTACCTTGACCTTTTCTTGTCAAAGGGAAGGCATGCTCTTCTACACTGTTCTCTCAGAACGCGCCACCAGCGACACTTCAGCCCAAGAAGTCCATCCATGTGGGATTTCTTAATCGTTTTTGGAGCGTGTCAGATTGAATGACGGCAGAGTGCATCGATCATTCGTGCCCTTTGGGGGAAAAAAGAAATTGAAACGTCCAATTCTCTCCGTCAACCCATGACCACGCATACAGTGGCAGAAGACAGCATTTTTTAATACCCTGATACAACGAGCAGGGGCAAATGAGGGAATGATCAGAGTGAAAGTATGGGGAGGGAGGGAGGGAGACGGGGGGAAAGGGAGAGGGTCGGTAGATGAAAGAGGAAAGCTGGAAAAAGATAGAGAGGTCTTCTAGCAGAGAGAGACGAGGCTGTGTGAAGGGAAAAGGGGTTCTCTAGTCGTGATGAAGTGTCGCGAAGAATGCAGCTAATTAACGATCTTCTTGCCCACAACCCTCTCTGATCTCTGAGTCGCCCTGGCGACCAACAGAAAAGCTGCAGATCAAATGGTGTTCGGGCTAATTCCACCGACAAGGCTGATTGCACATACACGTCAAGACAATATTGACGTTGGAAAGGTTTCGGGCGACAGAGGTTGCGGCTGAAGAAGCATCTCAAACGGAACGCATTAAGAGCGGAAAGGGCGATAGAATCAAAGGGCAAGTGCAGTAGTGGATGCCGAGTGGCCATTCCGATTCTTCATGTGTTGCTGCCCATAGACTGAGATCAAGGGATTGAAACAGCCGCAGACGGAAATGACAGTAAGTGGTCACTCAACGACTTTGCGTTCGATCTTCTTAGTTGCTTACATCTCGTTTCTGTGCAGATGGTGGTTTGTGGCGGTCCCAATGGAGGATATGGAAGCTGTTGTGGTCGTCTAGTCCATCTCTGTGGTAGTGGTGATGGTCATCGTCTTGTAGCGCCTTAGAGTGGTGTCGTAGAGTGGTCGGTCTAATGGTGATTGTTGTAGCTGTGACGGTGCTTTCCCTCTTTTTTACCCCCGTTGTGACGATGCTTGCAATTATCGTGGACGGAAAGGGCGAATGAATGTAAGTATTCGTACCTGAGTGAGTGAATGGTGTGTTTGCATTTAAGAGCTAGTATAGAAATGCTCAGCAACACTTTACGTGCTCGTGTGCATCTATGGGAGGGCTTGTGATATACGTCCGTAGGCACTCCAGGAAGATATACGAAATGAAAGGCAGACGATGAGGACAACAGTCAGATTAATTCACAAAAGCGGCAATACAGATGCACACAGAATTACAGGAACGCACTGACATTGGCATTCAAGCGCACTTGCACACACACGCGTGCGCGCACACACGCACATGCACGCATGCACGCACACACATAGGGTTTCGTTGTAATAAAAAAGAACTACCGCTTCGGTGTGGAAAAAAAGAAGAAATAAGTATTAAAACAAACATCTCCAGCATAAATCACTCTTGAGTCTCAATGACCGTAAAAAAATGCGTGTGTGTGTGTGCGTGTGTGTGCGTGTGTGTGTGTGTGTGCGCGCGCGCGCGCGTGCATGTGCATGTGTTGGTGCGTGTGGGTATGTGTGTGGGTACATGCACGTGCCAGTGCCTGTGTGTATGATCATACATGCATGGGTGTGTTTGTGCGTGCTTTAGTGTGTATAAGCGTACTTCTATATAAGCGTATTCCCAGTTATTACCCGGTACGAGTTATCCTTCGGCGCTTTTTATCGAAAAACAACGCGTTAGGTAGAGCCCGTTAGTTCCGGTTTGCAGTCTTGAACATGGCGTCTGCACTGAATACTAGACCACTCTAAGTATGTGGGGGTGGAAAACAGTACTGTGTCATTTGCCATAACCATCGTGGCAAAATTATTGACGGAAGAGTTGTCAAGCTACATGGTATTCCAGCAAACAAGCAATTTAAACGAGCCTGGGAGCAGCGCTTACGTTTGATTCGACAAGATTACAACAGGGTCGAAGTTCCACTCGTTTGCTCTGAAAATTTTGTTGGAAAACGTGGACCTGTATTTGGTGATGATGTCCCATCTGTCTTCCCGTTTTCTTCCTCACGGACACCACCTTAGGAAGAAAAATGTATCAACCAACTCTGATTTAGATGTTGGTTTCTTGGCCTATCCAGCTTACCATGTCGGATCAGATAGCGAAATGATCACTAGTGCATTGAGTTTTGATGCGAGACCGTGACACTCCCCGCAGGTGTGTTTTGTTTGCGTTGGAAGGTTTGAGTACTAGCTGTAAGTGTAAAAATGGTCAGTTATTAATATAATCGGTGATTTTAGTTGAAATGAAACTTTTTGTGTGTCTTAATGCCATTTTCTTGTCATCATCGATCCGATCTTACAAGTTATACATTACGCCGAGTGCGGGCAAGTTAATCACTCATCGACTCAATGATAGTGAATTTTCGGTCCTCGCCAGACCAGGGAAACGAAATTGTCAATTCAAGTCAGAACTAAACAGTTATCTGCTGCTACTCATTCGAGCTTTACATGAAAGATTATTTCACACTAGCTCGATCGTCTGCTGGCGTAGTGGCTACGGTTCGATCGCGTTCGTCTGCTAGGAACGTACGGTGTGGTTTGTTTACTGATCTTCTGTGGGTTTTGTGCAGAAAGTATACGTTGAAACTGTCTAATATGACTATTTTTGATGATGTTTTAATCTAATTAATATTGTTGCATGCTTTAATGTCATCCTTTTGCCACGATCTAGCGATCATCACATCAGCTTCCATCTTGACCAGTCTACCGGAACTATTGTAAGTAAGGGACGAAACTCGGGCTTAACTTCCGTTTTAAAACTGAGAATGATCCTTAAACCAAAGAACTTGAGACAAAAATAAAAACCGCTGGCGCTGAACCTCCAGGTTTTGGCATTTAAGAAAAGATTGGGTTCGAACCCGCAACCTCTCGAGAAAAGAGGGGGAAAACACACATAAAAACACAACAAAACCACAACCTCTCGAAAAAAGAGAAGAAAAAAAAAGTTTCAGCGCAGAATCAAACCTGGTCATGCATGACCAAGAGTCAAACGCTCTACCAGCTGAGCCATTAGAGAATTGCAATGACGGAGTATTTGTAAAGCATGTAAATCCATTTCTAAGCTATCGGCCCAGGAACAATCAACCATATATTTTTAAAATGATGGATAGGTTCAGGAAGCTCCTATTATGACATGCTTTGCTTTCCTTTGGCATGTCATAGATGATGAATTAACACTCACACAGTCACACAGAGGAGGAAGTGTATTATAGATGTTCAACCAAGACATGTGCATTCGTACTCAGTGATTCACGCACACACCGTGTGTGGTTACTGTGGTTACGTTGTGTTTTCTTCGCGTAGACACTGATCTATATCTAAATACGTGGAGTAGATAGAAAAAAATAGCTAGCAAGAAAAAAGAGAGAAAGGCAAGGGCAAAAAACTTCAGTGAAACCGAAATGAGTGTGTTGGTCCTGAAATGCGCCGCTTACATAAAATCTAAGCGCAAGAAGGACTTGCCTGACGACGTCATTCTTTCGGTTGCTGTGCCTTTGAATAATTCTGGGTTCGACTGATTTCTTTATGGATCTCGTCGGTGATGGCCAAGATTTCCTTTCGATGGAATCGAATCTTTCTGAACACCTCTTCATCATTAAATACTTCTAACGGGTGCCTTCGGTCTCGGAATACTCGGTTTTTCCTTAACAGATTGTCATGAGTTCGTTTCTTAAGCACAATCGCTGCCATCTTGCCTCTCTCGATAACCCCGGTTTATCTATTTATCTTGCCGACTTCGGGAGAATAGTTTAACACTCTGCTTTGACGCGAGTTTAGGGCTAAATCGCCGTCATGAATAGGAGAATTTAAACCGAAGTCAAGATAAATCGGGGATAGGAGATAAATCGAGTGTTAAAAAGATAAATCGCCGTCGTGAATACGGGCCAAGAACAATAAAAATACAGCCAGAGAACTACCAGAATCGGCGATAGGCCCTGGACGCCTAAGCAAGCCGAAGAATTCTATTCTATTCTATTCTATTCACCCTCCTTCAAAAATCTCCTCGCAAATGACGTCACGTTATTCGACGTCAAATGATGACGTCACAGATTTTGCAAAATGGAGTCTGTTGAATCGTTTTCATTGAAACACCAAAATGTAAAAAAGTCACTTTCTTTTCAAACCTCGATTCTGAAAATTTGATAATATTGAATGAGACCTAACTTCCAGTCAGTGTGCAAAATCTCAAGGAAATCCGTCCAGTAGTTTTTGAGATATAGGCCGTGGAGACGGGACAGACACACAGACAGACAGACAGACAGACAGACAGACAGACAGACAGACAGACAGACAGATAAAGTCTGTAGGACCTCCAGTAAACCTGGAGGGATAAGAAGAGCCAGCATAGTATCTTACATAGTAAAAAAAGCAGGACGAGATTTTGCTTACGTCACAGGTATTTTTTACGTCACAGTCACTCACGAGTAAATTTTGCTTACTTCCCTTTAGTTTGGTTGGATCAATCATGAGTAGACGGTGTGGCATGTGTTGCGCCTTTCTTGGCAGTTTTAACACTAGAGCAGTCACCATCAGTTTATTGTCAGTTTGAGAGACTCACTAGCTCATAAAATCCGTAGCTAGAGCATAATCGCTCCAAGCATTGATTTCGCCTGCCATGGCGATCATCATGACCCAACCAATAACAAGGGACGCAACTCACGCAAAACGCCGGCTAAATCTCGTCCTGCGTAAAATCGCGGAGTGGCTCTTCTTATTGTCTCAAGTTCTTTGCTTAAACCCAAACTGAAACAGACAAAGATGGATACAGGTTAGACTATTCCGCAAGGTGCGGAAGTAAACAGAGTGTCAGGAGCTGTGATAGACTGAAAGCTTGAAGCGCAAAGACGACTTCTTATCTGACGGGACCAGGGCGATTTGGCTTCAGGAGAGGTTTACGCACAGCCGCCCCCACGGTGCTACCTATCGTCCTAGAGATAAAGGCAATGCAAACAACTGCCGTGCCATGTCAGCGTTTTGTCTATTGCGTCCTGGTGGGGACTCTGCTACTTCAAATACAAGCCTTGTTCAGGAGGCTCAGCGATTCACAGCGCTGCACAGCGCTTGCGCCGTGAAACGGCTTGTTCAGGACGCGCAGCGCTGCAAAGCGCCGAATCACATGCAGCGCTTTGCAGCGCTGCGCGTCCTGAACAAGCCGTTTCACGGCGCAAGCGCTGTGCAGCGCTGTGAATCGCTGAGCCTCCTGAACAAGGCTACAGTGTCCGGTACGATTGTTGTGTGACTGTGCTGTCTGATCCGATAGTAGCAGACGGTGTTGCATGCAGGAAAGGTGTCAGGAAACCCGTGATGAAAAACAAACTTCCTGTAGGCTTCAGCACCAGCAGCAATAGCAGCAGCAACAGCAACAGCAAATACAACAACGAAAGTCCAAAAGTCATTCCAGACAATTAAATCTTTTTAAGCCGATAAATATTCGTTTGTCGCAAAATTTGATTTTGCATCAGCTGCGTTCGAATTTCTCGTCCCACGCACGGACATATCTTTTATCACAACAGGGGAAAACTATCGCCTTTTGGATACTGCATCCAACACCTTGTTCACTTTGAAAGTGTCTGGCGAGATCTCCTTAATATTTACAGAGCTCTAGCCGTGCTGACAGCAGGCTCGGGCGGCCAACGCAGCCGTGCCAGAGGATTCTGCGAGCGTCAGGAAGCGGACAGAGCTGAATCTGGAACATTGGTTCCAGGATCGGCACTTCACAGAGAGCCACACGTGGCAGCAGACTGGCGCGCGTGCAAAGGTCTCGGGTCCCGTCAGACCGGCGGCTGATCTCCGTCTGTGTCTTCCCAGAGTCATCTTCCCGCCCAGACTCCGCAACAGCCCACCATCCTTCCTGTCAAAATGCCGATCTCGTCCGGGTCGCCATGGCAACAGAATTAACTACGAAAGTCGTCCCAACTGGTTGGCAATACGAACGCCCATAGTTCTGCTGTCGGCGGGGAATGTTTTGCTTGTTTGGTGGGGTTGATGGTCGGCCTCAGATATTTCTGGATGGAAAGGTAGATGTGGTTGATAGAAATGGGAGAAGGAAATCAAATGGTGGTTGGGGGTAGTGAGAGGCTTGGAGGCGGAGATGAACTGTGAAAGTAAATGTTTCGGAATCTATTGCACTGAGAGGTATCTCGAAACGCCTTGTCAAATGAGTGACGATAAAGACGCAGGTAATATGTTGGGTGAGATAAAGAAAAGAGCTTCAGAGGCAAACAGAAGAAGTAGATGCAGACAACACACGCAAAGAGTCTCAACCGCTCGGCAGAAATACACGAAAACTTAGACGGTTGAGCAGATTCACAAGCGAGCACACAGACGTTCATGTACGCCAATACATGTACTCATAAGCACACAAACACGTGTGCACGTGTACGCATGAGCGCGACAGAGAAACGGAGAGACAGAGGTAGGCCGACAAACGGACAGAGGAACAAAGTGAAAATACAGATCGTCTTACTGACCGACCGACTGATCGACTAACCGACGAAATGAATGAATGAGTGGATGAATTAATGAACGAATCAGTGAATGAACAAATGAATAAATGCACGTTAAAACAGAGTAAGTAGAAGGCGGATGTGCTGATATTTACGGACGGTAGATACGCCCACACCTAGCTCCTTGCATTTATGGTTCGCCATTTCCATCGACCCTGGAATGGTGTGTACAGAGCCCCAGACTTTGCCAAGCGTGAGGAGGGCCGAGTTCAGGCTGTATAGACACAGTCTGCTTAGTGGGCCAGCTCGGGAGGACGAGGGAACGGGTGCGGAAGAGAGAAACAGACGAACAGACAGATGAATGGACGGACGGGCAAGCGGGTGTGAAGATATACAGGCAGGCAGGCAGGCAGGCAGGCAGACAGGCAGGCAAGCAGACGGGCGGGCAGGCAGGCAGGCAGATAGGCAGGTGGGCAGGCAGGCAGGCAGGCGGACGGGCGGGCAGGCAGAAAGAAAGACAAGCAGGCAGAATGACATACAGACAGACAGGGAGGCAGGCAGGTAGATACATACACACCCATAAACACATACATACATACATACATACGTACGTACGTACGTACATACATACATACATACACACACACACACACACACAAACACACATACACACACACACACACACACACATACATACATACATACATACATACATACATACATACATACATACATACATACATACATACATACATACATACATACATACATACAT
>JAWQFJ010011097.1:50000-80000 GCA_034096865.1 Theodoxus fluviatilis
GTGTTTGTTTGTTTGTTTTAAATGTCAAAACCTGGAGGTTCAGTGAAAGCGGTTTTTATTTGAACGAGTGAAACTGTTGGACTCAATGATGTTTACGAACGTGTACAGGGCATACACAACGTTCATTGTTTCACAACAACACACAGAAAGCACACACCAGATATTTACTTACTTCCGACAAAACGTTGGCTTATTCTACGCATTTCAAACAGTTATTTTCAATTCTAAACGTCCCCGAAGACATGCATCACTCTGCAACCCTGCGTCGGTCTGTTCTCATTTCTTTGTAGGCATTTTAAAGCACGCCTCAGCGATTGAGTAACTTTGTTGTAAGGAACTGAAATGACAGGGCAGGTTTATGAATGGAGGAGAAACTTTTCTCTCCCTTAGGTATTCGTCGTCGCTCTCCAAAACCTTTCTCCGTAACTCAAAACAAAAAGACGTCATTGCCCCTCGATACCACATCACGTCACAACTGCGCCAAAACAAACACCGCGTCTAAAATACACCGTAGAAGAAGCACAAATACAATAGCTAGCTTCTCCATTGGAACACATACCGCTAACATGGACAGGAGTAGCCGTACTGTCACTGGATGGTGAAACACAACCTACCACACCTGTCAACCCGACACAGAAAACAGTTGCGACTGACGCGAGTCGGAGTAGCAGTGGCTGGAACCTTCCACGGAGACTCGGACTGGTCTTGACTCCACAGTCTGAACAACATCCGGGCCTCTGACAGAGCGTGCCATGGCGGCCCCGCCTAGAGCGATACCGCTAACACTGACGCTGTCCGCGCTGCTGCTGACCACGGCCGTGGGCGAGGACCCCAAGTGCCGCGAGTGCCCGCCGGACAAGGGCTGCCTGCCCACCTGGGAATATCACTTCTGCGTCTTCCTGCCCGACCCTGGCCGTCCCTACAGCCGCAACTCCTTCCTGGTGACTCACAACTCCTTCGCTCTGTCCTCCGTCTGGATGTCGTGGGCCGCCAACCAGGCCAGGTCCATCGCCACACAGCTGGCGGACGGGGTGCGGGGCTTCATGCTCGACCTCTGGCTGCACGATGGTGTCATCAAGCTCTGCCATGGCAGCTGTGACAAGAAGTGGACACACATTCAATATGACAAGCAGCCGAGCACCTTCGTCAGCGCACTGGAGACTTTCCGCGACTTCTTGGACATCCACCCTGACCAGGTGCTGACCTTGTTCTTAGAGAGCTACGTACCCCTGGCTGACGTCGGCCCGGAGTACGACAGGGCCAACCTGACGAGGTTTATATATCCGAGGAGCCGATGGCCAGCCAGTGGACAGGAATGGCCCACGCTGAATGAAATGGCCCCGGCCATCGTAGTCTTCACCAGCGAAGATTACGACTACCTGCGGGAATCTATGTACGGAACGATCGAAGTGGACGAGTGCGCTCAGCGAGAGGAGAGCAGCCTCCATAACAACCTGAACAGGACACTGCTGCTGGTGAACCACTTTGAGTCGCTGAACTCTGGGTTGCCCAACTCCTTAGTCTCGCTGCAAAAGAAGCTGAAGACGTGCCACGACACGTGGGGCAGATGGGCCAACTTCCTGGCCGTGGACTACTACGAGAATAACCTGCCCGAGAGTTCTACAATTCGGGCCGTGAGTTGGCTCAATTCCCCAGGGTAAGGATCCCCTTTGTTCTATTTGTCTCAATCATTGCATAGGAACGATTTGGAACGCGGCCTATAGGAGGAGACTGCTCCATGAGATCCCATCCTCCAGTTTTACTGATCTGCCCTGACACCGTAAGCCAGGCTTGTCGCGTCTCCTGATGGTTTCGTTTCCAACATTACCTAGCCACATCTACAAAGCTCACACTTCCAACATTACCTAGCCACATCTACAAAGCTCACACTTCCAACATCACCTAGCCACATCTACAAAGCTCACACTTCCAACATCACCTAGCCACATCTACAAAGCTCACACTTCCAACATCACCTAGCCACATCTACAAAGCTCACACTTCCAACATCACCTAGCCACATCTACAAAGCTCACACTTCCAACATCACCTAGCCACATCTACAAAGCTCACACTTACATCAAACCTCAACTCACTTCCTTGGCCTCTCTTCCCTACTGAAAACGTTCGTTGTGAGTCAGTGAAGGAGCAAAGGAAGCACTGCTGTGGTGGATGTGGACGCTACCTTTGCTTGCAGAGGAAGTTACACCTCCACCGCAGACTTCCACATGCCTGCTCCTGGTGTCCCCCTCTGCCGATAAGCACACAGTCTGCATTTCTAACCAGGCGCGCCACGCCTGTGGGAATCCCACAGAAGCACCCCGAGTTGTCACGACCTGTGTGTGAGCTGTCCTTGCTGCACGGGAGCAGTGCGAGCACGTGGCGCTCCTCGTGAGGAATGTCTTGTCAGGGCGTCACGTGTCACTTTCCGCAGCATCCTTGAAACGAGTGGGGTTTTAAAATATGTCGATTTGTGCTTTTTTATGTGGTGACACGTGCCCAGACTGCTCCTTCCTCGTCTTGTCTTGCAGGGGCCCCGAGATGCCTGCTGGCAGCGGCCGCTCTGTGGGCAGCGCGTTCGTCCTGGGCACGGCTGTGGTGCTAGCCGGGTGTACCCTGCACCCTGGCTGTTTCTCGCACAGGATGCTATGAACTGGGGAACAGATCGTTGATCTGCTGCCCAAATGCACTGAGGAGTTGTGCCTGGTTATGCCAAGCTTGTGCATGCGGCTCTTAGTGATACTGGTTTGGCAGGATGTTGATTAATTGCATGTTTAATTCCATGAACAGTTTCATTAAATTCTTCTCCTCGTAGTCATCGACTTTGTCTGTCGTTTTCACACTCTACCAAGGGGGAGTGGCATCGTTGTCTTCAAGCAACTTCCTGGCCGAGAGAGGCTTGAGGTGGGAGGCTCAGACTTCAAGCAACTTGCTGGCTGAGAGAGGCTTGAGGTGGGAGGCTCAGACTTCAAGCAATTTGCTGGCCCGGAGGCTTGAGGTGGGAGGCTCAGACTTCAAGTAACTTGCTGACCAAGAGAGGCTTGAGGTGGGATGCTCAGACTTCAAGCAACTTGCTGGTCAAGAGAGGAGACTTGAGGTGGGAGGCTCAAACTTCAAGCAACTTGCTGGCCAAGAGAGGAGACTTGAGGTGGGAGGCTCAGACTTCAAACAACTTGCTGGCCAGGAAAGGCTTGAGGTGGGAGGCTCAGACTTCAAGCAACTTGCTGGCCAAGAGAGGCTTGAGGTGGGAGGCTCAGACTTCAAGCAACTTGCTGGCCAAGAAAGGCTTGAGGTGGGAGGCTCAGACTTCAAGCAACTTGCTGGCCAAGAGAGGCTTGAGGTGGGAGGCTCTGACTTCAAGCAACTTGCTATCCATGAGGCTTGAGGTGGGAGGCTCAGACTTCAAGCAACTTGCTGGCCAAGAGAGGCTTGAGGTGGGAGGCTCAGACTTCAAGCAACTTGCTGGCCGGGAGGCTTGAGGTGGGAGGCTCAGACTTCAAGCAACTTGCTGGCCGGGAGGCTTGAGGTGGGAGGCTCAGACTTCAAGCAACTTGCTGGCCAAGAGAGGAGGCTTGAGGTGGGAGGCTCAGACTTCAAGCAACTTGCTGGCCGGGAGGCTTGAGGTGGGAGGCTCAGACTTCAAGCAACTTGCTGGCCGAGAGAGGCTTGAGGTGGGAGGCTCAGACTTCAAGCAACTTGCTGGCCAAGAGAGACTTGAGGTGGGAGGCTCAGACTTCAAGCAACTTGCTGGCCAAGAGAGGCTTGAGGTGGAAGGCTCAGACTTCAAGCAACTTGCTATCCGGGAGGCTTGAGGGGGGAGGCTCAGACTTCAAGCAACTTGCTGGCCAAGAGAGGCTTGAGGTGGGATGCTCAGACTTCAAGCAACTTGCTATCCGGGAGGCTTGAGGGGGGAGGCTCAGACTTTAAGCAACTTGCTGGCCATGAGAGGCTTGAGGTGGGAGGCTCAGACTTCAAGCAACTTGCTATCCGGGAGACTTGAGGTGGGAGGTTCAGACTTGAAGCAACTTGCTATCCGGGAGGCTTGAGGTGGGAAGCTCTGACTTCAAGACACTTTCTGGCCAAAAGAGGCTTGAGGTGGGAGGCTCAGATTTCAAGCAACGTGCTGGCCGAGAGAGGCTTGAGGTGGGAGGCTCAGACTTCAAGAAACTTGCTGAAAAGGAAAGGTTTGAGGTGGGATGCTCAGACTTCAAGCAACTTGCTGGCCAAAAAGGCTTGAGATGGGAGGCTCAGACTTCAAGCACCTTGCTGGCCGGGAGGCTTGAGGTGGGAGGCTCAGACTTCAAGCAACTTGCTGGCCGGGAGGCTTGAGGTGGGAGGCTCAGACTTCAAGCAACTTGCTGGCCAAGAGAGGCTTGAGGTGGGAGGCTCAGACTTCAAGCAACTTGCTGGCCAAGAGAGGCTTGAGGTGGGAAGCTCTGACTTCAAACAACTTGCTGGCCGGGAGGCTTGAGGTGGGAAGCTCAGATTTCAAGCAACTTGCTGGCCAAGAGAGGCTTGAGGTGGGAGGCTCAGACTTCAAGCAACTTGCTGCCCAAGAGAGGCTTGAGGTGGGAGGCTCAGACTTCAAGCAACTTGCTGGACAAGAGGCTTGAGGTGGGAAGCTCTGACTTCAAGCAACTTGCTGGCCGAGAGAGGCTTGAGGTGGGAGGCTCAGACTTCAAGCAACTTGCTGGCCAAGAGAGCCTTGAGGTGGGAAGCTCTGACTTCAAGCAACTTGCTGGCCGGGAGGCTTGAGGTGGGAGGCTCAGATTTCAAGCAACTTGCTTGCCGAGAGAGGCTTGAGGTGGGAGGCTCAGACTTCAAGCAACTTGCTGGCCAGGAATGGCTTGAGGTGGGAGGCTCAGACTTCAAGCAACGTGCTATCCGGGAGGCTTGAGGTGGGAGGCTCAGACTTCAAGCAACTTGCTGGTCGAGAGAGACTTGAGATGGGAGGCTCAGATTTCAAGCAACTTGCTGGCCAAGAGAGGCTTGAGGTGGGAGGCTCAGATTTCAAGCAACTTGCTATCCGGGAGGCTTGAGGTGGGAGGTTCAGACTTCAAGCAACTTGCTGGTCGAGAGAGACTTGAGGTGGGAGGCTCCGACTTTAAGCAACGTGCTGGCATAGAGACTAGAGGTTGGAGGCTCAGATTTCAAGCAACTTGCTGGCCAAAAGACTTTTGAGGTGGGAGGCTCAGACTTCAAGCAACTTGCTGGCCAAGAGAGGCTTGAGGTGGGAGGCTCAGATTTCAAGCAGCTTGCTATCCGGGAGGCTTGAGGTGGGATGCTTAGACTTCAAGCAACTTGCTGGCCGAGAGACTCTTGAGGTGGGAGGCTCAGACTTCAAGCAACTTGCTGGCCAAGAGAGGCTTGAGGTTGGAGGCAAAGACTTCAAGCAACTTGCTGGCCAAGAGAGGCTTGAGGTGGGAGGTGCAGACTTCAAGCAACTTGCTGGCCAAGAGAGGCTTGAGGGGGGAGGCTCAGACTTCAAGCAACTTGCTTGCCAAGAGACTCTTGAGGTGGGAGGCTCAAACTTCAAGCAACTTGCTGGCCAAGAGAGGCTTGAGGTGGGAAGCTCTTACTTCAAGCAACTTGCTGGCCAAGAAAGGAGACTTAAGGTGGGAGGCTCTGACTTCAAGCAACTTGCTGGACAAGAGGCTTGAGGTGATAAGCTTTGACTTCAAGCAACTTGCTGGCCAAGAGAGGCTTGAGGTGGGAGGCACAGACTTCAAGCAACTTGCTGGCTAAGAGAGGCTTGAGGTGGGAGGCTCAGACTTCAAGCAACTTGCTGGCCAAGAGAGGAGACTTGAGGTGGGAGGCTCAGACTTCAAGCAACTTGCTGGCCAAGAGAGGCTTGAGGTGGAAGACTCAGAATTCAAGCAACTTGCTGGCCAAGAGAGGCTTGAGGTGGGAGGCACAGACTTCAAGCAACTTGCTGGCCGAGAGAGGCTTGAGGGGGGAGGCTCTGACTTCAAGCAACTTGCTGGCCGAGAGACTTGAGGTGGGAGGCACAGACTTCAAAGAACTTGCTGGCCAAGAGGCTTGAGGGGGGAGGCACAGACTTCAAACAACTTGCTGGCCAAGAGGCTTGAGGTGGGAGGCTCAGACTTCAAGCAACTTGCTGGCCAAGAGAGGCTTGAGGTGGAAGACTCAGACTTTAAGCAACTTGCTGGCCAAGAGAGGCTTGAGGTGGGAGGCTCAGACTTCAAGCAACTTGCTGGACAAGAGGCTTGAGGTGGGAGGCTCAGACTTCAAGCAACTTGCTGGCCAAGAGAGGCTTGAGGTGGGAGGCACAGACTTCAAGCAACTTGCTGGCCAAGAGAGGCTTGAGGTGGAAGACTCAGACTTCAAGCAACTTGCTGGCCAAGAGAGGCTTGAGGTGGAAGGCTCAGACTTCAAGCAACTTGCTGGCCAAGAGAGGCTTGAGGTGGGAGGCTCAGACTTCAAGCAACTTGCTGGCCGGGAGGCTTGAGGTGGGAAGCTCAGACGAGACAAACACCTTTCTGTTGTTTCCAGTCATGGAATGCGCTGTACAAAACTACTGTACCAAAACTACTATACCAAACTACTGTATGAAAACTACCTTACCAAAGCTACTGTACCAAACCTACTGTATCGAGACTACAGTACGAATATTATTGTAGTGAAACTACTGTACAGAACCTACTGCACTGCAACTACTGCACCAAAACTATTGTTCCAAACTACTGAACTAAATATACTGTACCAAAATTACTGTAATAGATATACTCTACCAAAACTACATTACTAAACCTACATTATTAAAACTATCGTAGCTTAACTCCTGTACCAAGAGTAGTTTACTGAAATGCTTCACTGCATCTACTGTACTAGAATTACTGTACCAAAACTGCTGTATGAAAATATTTTACCAAAACTACCTTACTAAAACTATTGCATTAAAACTATTGAACTAAAACTGCTGCACAAGACTATTTTACCTAAAGTAATGTACTGAAACTACTGCACCGAAACTACTGTATCAAACTACTGTACCAAAGGTACTCTACCAAAACTATTCTACCCAAACTACGATATTCAAACTATTTCACCGAAACTACTAATTCAAAACTACTGTACCAAAACTACTTAACCAAAACTACTGTACCAAAACTAATATACATAACTACTTCCCAAGCCTTCTGTACCAAGACTACTGTACCAAAACTACTGTACCGAAACTAATGTACCCAACTACTGTACCAAAACTACCGTTCCAAAACTACTGTTCTGAAACTACTGTACAATACTAGAGTATCCAGCTAATGTACCAAATCTACTGTACAAAAACTATTGTACTAAAACCGTCTCACCAGTATTACTGTACCGAATGTACTGCACCAAAACTATTGTACCAAACTGTGCCAAATCTACTGTACGAATATTACTGTACCAAAACTACTGTACTAAACCTATTGCAGCAGAACTACTGCCCAAAAACTATTGTACCAAACTACTGAACCAAAGCTACTGTACGAAACGAATGTACCAAACATGTCGTACTAAAATAATATACAAAAACTACCTTACAAAAACTACTGCATTAAAACTATTGTACCAAAACTGTTGTACAAGACTACTTTATCAAAACGAATGTACCGAGAGTATTGTACAAAAACTGCTGAACCAAATCTACTGTACAAAAACTGCTGAACCAAATCTACTGTACAAAAACTGCAGAACCAAAACTACTTTATTAGAACTACTGTACCAAACATGGATGGTCTTGGCCAGGATTGTCTTGGCCAGCCCACTGCCTCTTGACACGTGACTCTACCAGCCAAAACCATCCTGCAAGGTACCGTACTAGGTGGGAGAAGGAGAGGCAGG
This sequence comes from Theodoxus fluviatilis, assembly GCA_034096865.1. NCBI lineage: Eukaryota > Metazoa > Mollusca > Gastropoda > Cycloneritida > Neritidae > Theodoxus > Theodoxus fluviatilis. The sequence goes on from JAWQFJ010011097.1 coordinate 57,849, forward strand.
CAGAGAAAGAGGTGGGAAGACAACATCAAAGAGTGGACAGGCTTGACCTTTGCTGACTCACAGCGAGCCACAGAGGACAGAGATCGATGGAGGAAGATTGTCCGAAAGTCATCAGTGGTGCCTCAAACATCCATCTCAGGGTTAAGAGACTGAACTGAACTGAACCAAAAATGTTCTACCAAAACTATTCTGCCAAACAATACTACCCAAACTACTGTATTCAAACTACCCAGCCAAAACTATTGTATCAGATATACTGTGCCAAAATTACTGCAACAAAGCTACATTACAAAACTACTCAATTAAAAAAAGTGCCCAAAAACTATTTTGCCAGAACTATTCTACAAAAACTCCTCTACCAAAACTCCTCTACCAAACTACTGTGTCAGCACTACTTTTCGGAAACTACTATATGAAAACTATCGCATAAATACTACTGTACGAAAACTACTGTACCAAACACTACTCAACCAAAACTACTACACTAAACCGACTGAACCAAAACTATTTTTCCAAAACTACTCTACCAGAACTACCACACCAAAACTACCACACCAAAACAACCACACCAAAACTACCACACCAAAGCTACTGTACCAAAACATTTGTTCAAAAACTGTTGTACCTAAACTACTTTCCCAAGACTAGAGTACCAAAACTACTGTGCCAAATCTATTTAACTAAACTACCACACCAAACTATCACACTAAAACTACTTTCCCATAATTAATGTCCCAAAACTACTTTCAGAAAACTACTTCACAAAATGCCACATTGTGGCGAGATCACCCCCTCTTCCCTTTCACGTGAATTTATTGTATTTACTAACCCGTGTTGTGTGAGTTAGTGTGGCCGCCAGCCGTAATTAATTAGGCTACGATAGCGTGATATGGCTTGTCAACCATAGCTCCACTGTGTGTGAGAGTTGGGAGTTACACTAAACACCATGGATACTGTGAAGATCCAACAGACATCACAACTTTCATTATTGTTGGCACGTAAAGACGTTTAACCAATAGGTGCATCAATCGATGTTCACCTATACATTCTTGCACAATAATGCACTCATTCATACCAGACAAAGTGACAAGACAGGGTAGCAGCAATTTTCCTCGATCAACATGATTTGTAACTTTTCTCCCATCTCTCCCGCCCCTCGGATTGAACCACAGCACAGCGCCTCGCTTCAAAGCCCAACGCCTTAGCAAGTTTCTCCGTCTACTGTACCAAAACTATTGTACCAGACTTACTGTACAAAACTAATGTCCCATTACCACTGTATCAAAACTACGTATACCAAACTACCGCACCAAAACTACATCAAGACTGCCACACCAAAACTACCACACCAAAACTACCGCACCAAAACTACCACAGCACAACTACAACCCCAAAACTACCACACCAAAACTACCACACCAAAACTACCACACCAAAACTACCACACCAAAACTACCGCACCAAAACTACCACACCAAAACTACAACACCAAAACTACCACACCAAAACTACCACACCAAAAATACCGCACCAAAACTACCACACCAAAACTACCACACCAAAACTACCACACCAGAAGTACCACACCAAAACTACCACACCAAAACTACCGCACCAAAACTAACACAGCAAATCTACCACACCAAAACTACTGCACCAAAACTACCACACCAAAACTACCACACCAAAACTACTGCACCAAAACTACCACACCAAAACTACCACACCAAAACTACCACACCAAAACTACCACACCAAAACTACCGCACCAAAACTAACACAGCAAATCTACCACACCAAAACTACTGCACCAAAACTACCACACCAAAACTACCACACCAAAACTACCACACCAAAACTACTGCAGCAAATCTACCACATCAAACCTAATGCGCCAAACATACCACACCAAAGATACCACACCTAAACTACCACAACAAAACTACTGCACCAAAACTACCACACCAAAACTACCACACCAAAACTACCACACCAAAACTACCACACCAAAAGTACCGCACCAATACTACCACACCAAAACTACTGCACCAAAACTACCACACCAAAACCACACCAAAACTACCACACCAAAACTACTGCACCAAAACTACCACACCAAAACTACATCAAGACTGCCACACCAAAACTACCACACCAAAACTACCGCACCAAAACTACCACAGCACAACTACAACCCCAAAACTACCACACCAAAACTACCACACCAAAACTACCACACCAAAACTACCACACCAAAACTACTGCACCAAAACTACTGCACCAAAACTTCCACACCAAAACTACCACACCAAAACTACCACACCAAAACTACCACAACAAAACTACCACACCAAAACTACCACACCAAAACTACCGCACCAAAACTACCACACCAAAACTACCACACCAAAACTACCACACCAAAAGTACCACACCAAAACTACCACACCAAAACTACCACACCAAAACTACCACACCAAAACTACCACACCAAAACTACCACACCAAACCTACCACACCAAAACTACCACACCAAAACTACTGCACCAAAACTACCACACCAAAACTACCACACCAAAACTACTGCAGCAAATCTACCACATCAAACCTAATGCGCCAAACATACCACACCAAAGATACCACACCTAAACTACCACAACAAAACTACTGCACCAAAACTACCACACCAAAACTACCACACCAAAACTACCACACCAAAACTACCACACCAAAACTACTGCACCAAAACTACCACACCAAAACTACCACACCAAAACTACTGCAGCAAATCTACCACATCAAACCTAATGCGCCAAACATACCACACCAAAGATACCACACCTAAACTACCACAACAAAACTACTGCACCAAAACTACCACACCAAAACTACCACACCAAAACTACCACACCAAAACTACCACACCAAAAGTACCGCACCAATACTACCACACCAAAACTACTGCACCAAAACTACCACACCAAAACTACTCTACCAAGACTACTTAACCAAATCTACCGCACTAAAACTACTCTACCAAAACTATCACACCAAAACTACTGCACCAAAACTACTCCACCAAAACTACCACAACAAAACTACTCTACCAAAACTACTCTACCAAAACTACCACAACAAAACTACTCTACCAAAACTACCACAGCAAAACTACTCTACAAAACTACCACGGCAAAACTACGACACCAAAACTACCACACCAAAACTACCGCACCAAAACTACCACACCAACACTACCACACCAAAACTACCACACCAAAACTACCACACCAAAACTACCACACCAAAATTACTTTTCCAAATCTACTATACCGAATCTACTGCACCAACAGGGTACGGGCTCTAGACCAGAGGTCAGGACGATCGTAGTGGCGTAACGAGTGCAGTGGCCACTGCCATGCGCTCCGACAGGTGTATTCCTGGGCAGTGTGCTTCCCTTGCACTGCTTCTCTCTACACAGGAGTACAACTGGATACCTGTGGGTGGATGGACAGCTTCCCTTGCACTGCTTCTCTCTACCCAGGAGTACAACTGGATACCTGTGGGGGTGTGCACAGCTTCCCTTGCACTGCTTCTCTCTACCCAGGAGTACAACTGGTTACCTGTGGAGGTGTGGACAGCTTCACTTGCACTGCTTCTCTCTACCCAGGAGTACAACTGGATACCTGTGGGTAGATGGACAGCTTCCCTTGCACTGCTTCTCTCTACCCAGGAGTACAACTGGATACCTGTGGGGGTGTGCACAGCTTCCCTTGCACTGCTTCTCTCTACCCAGGAGTACAACTGGATACCTGTGGGGGTGTGGACAGCTTCACTTGCACTGCTTCTCTCTACCCAGGAGTACAACTGGATACCTGTGGGTGGATGGACAGCTTCACTTGCACTGCTTCTCTCTACCCAGGAGTACAACTGGATACCTGTAGGGGGGTGGACAGCTTCCCTTGCACTGCTTCTCTCTACCCAGGAGTACAACTGGTTACCTGTGGAGGTGTGGACAGCTTCACTTGCACTGCTTCTCTCTACCCAGGAGTACAACTGGATACCTGTGGGTAGATGGACAGCTTCCCTTGCACTGCTTCTCTCTACCCAGGAGTACAACTGGATACCTGTGGGGGTGTGGACAGCTTCCCTTGCACTGCTTCTCTCTACCCAGGAGTACAACTGGATACCTGTGGGGGTGTGGACAGCTTCCCTTGCACTGCTTCTCTCTACCCAGGAGTACAACTGGATACCTGTGGGGGGTGCACAGCTTCCCTTGCACTGCTTCTCTCTACCCAGGAGTACAACTGGATACCTGTGGGGGTGTGGACAGCTTCACTTGCACTGCTTCTCTCTACCCAGGAGTACAACTGGATACCTGTGGGTGGATGGACAGCTTCACTTGCACTGCTTCTCTCTACCCAGGAGTACAACTGGATACCTGTGGGGGTGTGCACAGCTTCCCTTGCACTGCTTCTCTCTACCCAGGAGTACAACTGGATACCTGTGAGGGTGGGGACAGCTCTCCTTGCATTGCTTTTCTCTACCCAGAAGTACAACTGGATACCTGTGCGTGGATGGACAGCTTCCCTTGCACTGCTTCTCTCTACCAAGGAGTACAACTGGATACCTGTGAGGGTGGGGACAGCTCTCCTTGCACTGCTTTTCTCTACCCAGAAGAACAACTGGATACCTGTGCGTGGATGGACAGCTTCCCTTGCACTGCTTCTCTCTACCCAGGAGTTCAACTGGATACCTGTGGAGGTGTGGACAGCTTCCCTTGCACTGCTTCTCTCTACCCAGGAGTACAACTGGATACCTGTGGGGGTGTGCACAGCTTCCCTTGCACTGCTTCTCTCTACCCAGGAGTACAACTGGATACCTGTGGGGGTGTGGACAGCTTCCCTTGCACTGCTTCTCTCTACCCAGGAGTACAACTGGATACCTGTGGTGGTGTGGACAGCTTTCCTTGCACTGCTTCTCTCTACCCAGGAGTACAACTGGATGCCTGTGAGGGTGGGGACAGCTCTCCTTGCACTGCTTCTCTCTACCCAGGAGTACAACTGGATATCTGTGGGGGTGTGGACAGAACACTGCAGCGTCATCTACCCTGGGTGTGGACAGCACACTGCAGCGTAACCTACCCTGGGTGTGGACAGCACACTGCAGCGTTACCTAACCTGGGTGTGGACAGCACACTGCAGCGTTACCTACCCTGGGTGTGGACAGTACACTGCAGCGTCATCTACCATGGGTGTGGACTGCTCTCCTTGCACTGCTTCTCTCTACCCAGGAGCACAACTGGTTACCTGTGGGTGGATGGACAGCTTCCCTTGCACTGCTTCTCTCTACCCAGGAGCACAACTGGTTACCTGTGGGTGGATGGACAGCTTCCCTTGCACTGCTTCTCTCTACCCAGGAGTACAACTGGATACCTGTGCGTTGATGGACAGCTTCCCTTACACTGCTTCTCTCTACCCAGGAGTACAACTGGATACCTGTGGGTGTGTGGACAGCTTCCCTTGCACTGTTTCTCTCTACCCAGGAGTACAACTGGATACCTGTGCGTTGATGGACAGCTTCCCTTGCACTGCTTCTCTCTACCCAGGAGTACAACTGGATACCTGTGGGTGTGTGGACAGCTTCCCTTGCACTGTTTCTCTCTACCCAGGAGTACAACTGGATACCTGTGGGGGTGTGGACAGCTTCCCTTGCACTGCTTCTCTCTACCCAGGAGTTCAACTGGATACCTGTGGGGGTGTGGACAGCTTCCCTTGCACTGCTTCTCTCTACCCAGGAGTACAACTGGATACCTGTGGGGGTGTGGACAGCTTCCCTTGCACTCCTTCTCTCTACCCAGGAGTACAACTGGATACCTGTGGGGGTATGGACAGCTTCCCTTGCACTGCTTCTCTCTACCCAGGAGTACAACTGGATACCTGTGGGTGGATGGACAGCTTCACTTGCACTGCTTCTCTCTACCCAAGAGTACAACTGGATGCCTGTGGGGGTGTGGACAGCTTCCCTTGCACTGCTTCTCTCTACCCAGGAGTACAACTGGATACCTGTGGGTGGATGGACAGCTTCACTTGCACTGCTTCTCTCTACCCAGGAGTACAACTGGATACCTGTGGGGGTGTGGACAGCTTCCCTTGCACTGCTTCTCTCTACCCAGGAGTACAACTGGATACCTGTGGGGGTGGGGACAGCTTCCCTTGCATTGCTTCTCTCTACCCAGGAGTACAACTGGATACCTGTGGGGGTGTGGACAGCTTCACTTGCACTGCTTCTCTCTACCCAGGAGTACAACTGGATACCTGTGGGGGTGTGGACAGCTTCCCTTGCACTGCTTCTCTCTACCCATGAGTACAACTGGATACCTGTGGGGGTGTGGACAGCTTCACTTGCACTGCTTCTCTCTACCCAGGAGTACAACTGGATACCTGTGGGGGTGTGGACAGCTTCCCTTGCACTGCTTCTCTCTACCCAGGAGTACAACTGGATACCTGTGAGGGTGGGGACAGCTTCCCTTGCATTGCTTCTCTCTACCCAGGAGTACAACTGGATACCTGTGGGGGTGTGGACAGCTTCCCTTGCACTGCTTCTCTCTACCCAGGAGTACAACTGGATACCTGTGGGGGTGTGGACAGCTTCCCTTGCACTGCTTCTCTCTACCCAGGAGTACAACTGGATACCTGTGGGTGTGTGGACAGAACACTGCAGCGTCATCTACCCTGAGTGTGGACAGCACACTGCAGCGTTACCTACCCTGGGTGTGGTCAGCACACTGCAGCGTCATCTAATCTGGGTGTGGACTGCTTTCCTTGCCCTGCTTCTCTCTACCCAGGAGTACAACTAGATACCAGTGGGGGAGGGGGGCGGGGGGGAGGGGGAGTGGACTGCACACCGCAGCGTCATCTTCCCTGGGTGTGGACCGCTTTCTTTCCACTGCTTCTCTCTACCCAGGAGTACAACTGGATACCTGTGGGGGTGTGGACAGAACACTGCAGCGTCATCTACCCTGAGTGTGGACAGCACACTGCAGCATTACCTACCCTGGGTGTGGACAGCACACTGCAGCGTCATCTACCCTGGGTGTGGACCGCTTTTCTTGCACTGCTTCTCTCTACCCAGGGGTACAACTGGATACCAGTGGGGGAGGGGGGGGGGGGGGGGGGTTGGACTGCACACTGCAGCGTCATCTTCCCTGGGTGTGGACAGCACTCTGCAGCAACGTCTGTCAGGGTTGGAGAAGCAGACGTCGCCTTTGTTCCATCAGTCAAAAACCTTCGTGTCACCCTCGACTTTCATCTCTCTCTTTCCGACTTGTCCAAAACACTTGCAAATCTGCATACATACAACTCAGACAGATAAGCGCAATCAGACACCTTCTCACTACCCAAGCTACTACTATCCTAGTCTGTGCTCTTATTCTCAGTCGCCTGGATTATTGCAACGGCCTTCTTGCTGGCTGTCCCGCATATCTCACTGATAAACTTCAAAGAGTGCAAGATGCTGCAGCTCGACTCATCTGTAAGTCAAAAAAGTCAGATCATCTCACTCCTCTCTTCCGCTTTCTCCACTGGTTGCCCATTAGTGCTAGAGTCCAATACAAGATTGCCTGTCTTTGCTACAATTACTTTGCTGAATCCCTTCCTCAATATCTCTCTAAGCCCATGCGCACCTACACACCCGCTAGACAGCTATGCTCTTCCGCAGACACAAGAATCCTCAGGTTCCCAAAGGACCCTCCAATTAAAACAAAATTTAATGAACGCTCTTTCTTTTATCAGGCTCCCTCTATCTGGAATGACCTCCCGCCTCTGTTCGACACTCTACTTCTCCCTCGACCTTTCGCTCTGCTCTCAAAACTCACCTCTTCTTGAAATCTTTCCCTGATCCTGTCTAAGTTTCTTCATCTTCCTCTCCTCACTCTTCTCTTTGTACTAGCTTGCCTAAGCCCCCTACCCCCCTCCTGTCCCTTCTCCCCCTCTCCCCAGTTTCCTCATGGTTTAGCGGTGACGCTGTACATCAGTTTGTCGAATGTCTGAAGTGAATATCTGACTCTTATGTTATTAAGTTTATTAAGTTGTGCTTGAGGTGATTGACTGATATTGTATATTGTAATGGTTGTGTATGTATGCGCCTTGAGCATGTCTTAAATCATTGGTAAGGCGCTTTATAAATCCACACATTATTATTATTATTATTATTATTATTATTATTATTATTATTATTATTATTATTATTATTATTATTATTATTATTATTATTATTATTATTATTATTATTATTATTATTATTATTATACCATGGGTTTGGACGGCAAACTGCAGTGTAACTATATACCCTAAGACCACATTGTCAGCTGCTTCCTTGAGAACTGGCAGTTAATTCTGAAGTCCAATTACTTTATCTGACAGCAATGCTACGTCATCAGCGATTAACAATGTATACAATTGGACATCATCAGGCTTTAGTTGAACACCATGTTTTCCATTTGCTATGACATAAGAGTCCACCGACTTGATTATACATGAGAATGAGACAGAATGTAAAACACAGCTCTGCTTCTCGCCGCGGGATGATGTAAACCCGTCCATGAAACGATAGTGTTGCATCGTATACAACAATCAACTTGGCTGTTCATCGACGTCAGCATATTCAGCATGCTTGTAGCCACAGCATACTCACCCAAAACTCTCCGTACAGCATCTCTAGTCACCAAATCGAAAGCTTTTGTAAAGTCAACAAATATAACATACAGTTTCCGTCCTCTAAGTATTTTAGGCTAAGGAGTGCACTATAAAAACCGCTGGCGCTGAACCTCCAGGTTTTGGCACTATATAAAAAAGATCGGGTTCGAACCCGCAACCTCTCGAGAAAAGAGGGGGGAAAACACACACACACACAAAAAACAGGTCGGGTTCGAACCAGCAACCTCGAAAAAAGAGGGGTAAAAATAGTTTCAGCGCGGATTCGAACCCGTCTCGCATGACCTAACGTTACAATAGTTCAACACTTTACCATCTGAGCCATTCCGCAACTGACGTTATTACGTGTTTGTAAAGCAATTATAACGTTCTTTTCCGTAAACTCCCTCGCTTCGTATTTTGCACTATAAATTGTAGAAAAATGGATGATAGTTCATGAAACGTGAGTGGTCTTGTACATTTTAGGATACTCAAGGTCTATTTCTGCCAAGTTTAATATTGATTCACTGCCATTAGGCCACGCGAACAGACTACCAAGTTGTAACTTTTCTGACTTGCGTTCCACTCACACATTTTTGACCTGGTGGACATGTACTCGATTAATTGACTCGATTAAATTGAACTGATGTATTTGATATACATTTGTATTAATCCTGAAAAATTATGAAATCATACTTCATTCATTCGCGCATTAGTCTTGGCAGCGTTCAGCGGACAAAGTACACATCACTACTTCGACCATAACGCAAAGATTATCCCTCCAGGTTTACTGGAGGTCCTACAGACTTTATCCCTCCAGGTTTACTGGAGGTCCTACAGACTTTATCTGTCTGTGTGTGTGTGTGTGTGTGTGTGTGTGTGTGTGTGTGTCTGTCTGTCCCGTCTCCACGGCTTATATCTCAAAAACTACTGGACGGATTTCCTTGAGATTTTGCACACTGACTGGAAGTTAGGTCCGATTCAATATTATCAAATTTTCAGAATCGAGGTTTGAAAAGAAAGTGACTTTTTTACATTTTGGTGTTTCAATGAAAACAATTCAACAGACTCCATTTTGCAAAATCTGTGAGGTCATCATTTGACGGCGAATAAACGTGACGTCATTTGCGAGGAGATTTTTGAAGCAGGGTGAATAGAATAGAATAGAATAGAATTCGTGACGTCATTTGCGAGGACAGAGAATGATTTAGGTAGATATGTCCTCAGATGTCTTAGGCCCCAAAGCCTTTATCTGATCTTTTGATCAGTACTTATGGCTACTCTCACTCTCTCTCTGTCTCTCTCTCTGTCTCTCTCTGTCTCTCTCTCTCTCTCTGTCTCTCTCTCTCTCTCTCTCTCTCTCTCTCTCTCTCTCTCCCCCCACCCTCTTACTCTCATTCTCTCTTCCCTTCCTCCCCTTTTCCCAGCTCCCCTCCCCCCCCCCCTCTCTCTCACTCTCTCTGTCTCTCTCTCTGTCTCTCTCTCTGTCTCTCTCTCTGTCTCTCTCTCTGTCTCTCTCTGTCTCTCTCTCTGTCTCTGTCTCTCTCTCTCTGTCTCTCTCTCTGTCTCTGTCTCTCTCTCTGTCTCTCTCTCTGTCTCTGTCTCTCTCTCTGTCTCTCTCTCTCTGTCTCTGTCTCTCTCTCTCTGTCTCTCTCTGTCTCTCTCTGTCTCTCTCTCTCTCTCTCTCTCTCTCTCTCTCTCTCTCTCTCTCTCTCTCTCTCTCTCTTACCACATTTGAATATTTTGCCTCAAGGGCTGAATGTAAGTAAGAAAGGCAATACAGTAGTCGCCGCTTATAAAACACGCGGTTAATAAAAACAGCCGCTTTTTAAATACAGTTGGTAAGGTCCGGATTTACTTCGTTACTGATGGACATGTTCAACAAGCAAACGGTTAATAAAAACGCCGCTTATTAAAAACACTTTTGTTCGGTCCCAATGTGTTTTTAATAAGCGGCGACTACTGTACTGCCTAATTCACTACCCTTGTCTCTAAACTCAGACGATTCCAACTGCCTGTTCCGCTTTGACGTAATCTCATGACGTCATCTACGATCTAAGAGAATCGAAGAGACGACAAAGAAAGCAGTATATATAGCAAAGCGCAACCTAGGTCCTCTGACGAGCGTACCTTATCTAACCGATCAAGATAACGCGGGGATAGGGGATAAATCGAGTGTTAAAAAGATAAATCGCCGTTGTGAATACGGGCCCAGCGAACTAACTGAATGTCGACACAATCACGCGGCACTGTTGTACATTTGCAGTCAACGTAAGATCTCGTACGACGATTTGATTCAAGGCCTAGTGCTAATTGTTTTGATGGTCTGGTCTCAGTGTCACAAAAATATGATGATTTAATCAATCCCTGACCCGGAAATGTTGGGGACAACGATCATTTCAGCGTAATGACATCGAGTCAAACCGAGTTATCTTTCCTACTTCAGCAAAACGCTTCGATATATGTTGAACCTCTACCAGCAGGCGCCAAAATGCGATACTACGAAAAGAATATTGACGTTGATGGGTTAGATCCGTATGAAATACCAAACAGTTCATGCTATCATCCATTTTTCTACAATTTACAGTGCAAAATACGAACCACGAGGGTTTATGACAAGGTCGTTATAAATGCTTCACATACCTACAAGTTTACAATGGCACAGTTGGTAGAGCATTGGGCTCTTGGTCATGCATGACCAGGTTCGATTCTGCACTGAAACTTTTTTTCGAGGGGTTGTGGGTTCGAACCCACCTGGTTTTTTGTGTTTGTGTGTGTGTGCGTTTTTTCCTCCTCTTTTCTCGGAGGCTGCGGGTTCGAACCCGATCTTCTTTTTTTCTTCTCCAAAACCTGGAGGTTCAGCGCCAGCGGTTTTTATTAGTCTGTCTGTCTGTCTGTCTGTCTGTCTGTCTGTCCCGTCTCCACGGCCTATATCTCAAAAACTACTGGACGGATTTCCTTGAGATTTTGCACACTGACTGGAAGTTAGGTCCCATTCAATATTATCAAATTTTCAGAATCGAGGTTTGAAAAGAAAGTGACTTTTTTACATTTTGGTGTTTCAATGAAAACAATTCAACAGACTCCATTTTGCAAAATCTGTGACGTCATCATTTGACGTCGTATAACGTGACGTCATTTGCGAGGAGATTTTTTGAGAAGGGTGAATACGCCGTATCTGCGAACACTGTCGACAACTTCAAGGCTAGTACGTTAGACTACTTCTGGAAAGACAGCCCTACTATGTATAACCCAACCTGCTGCACCTAGACTGCATAATAGCCGCCACGCATGCAAGTCTAGCACTAGGAACTATTAAAATGCTACACAGCCTACCTCATAGAATTTTTCAAGTTTAAAAAGCTTGATGTAGCCACTGTTTACAATTGGCCCATGCACACGCTGCCATGGTGAAATCTCCGCAGTAAATCTGACCTAATTTCTGATTGGCCAAAACTACGAAAATGTGTCACGGGAAGTAACTCCTGTATAGTTTTGAATCATACAAATTCGCACTTTTAAAAGTCATTTTTCACTGTTTAATAGATACGATCGAAGAGGGAACTTTGTTGTTTTCAATCCCCAATACCATGTACTATCATAATATAATATGGGAACATCGTCCATATTTTGGCTGAGCGGACCTGTAGAAGGAGTTGTTATCCGAAGGCACGCCCTGCGGTCTATGTGTGATTCGGGTGTAATACTGCCAATAAACGTCGTTAAGCTTAAGATTACACCCGAATCACACGGACCGTTAAGGTGCATGGAGTACAGTACCGGTCAAGAGTCACAACAACCACCGACACCGACCATTTCAGCCTTCTTCATGATGCGTTAGAATCCTGCCGTTGTCGTGGTGAACATGGCTGACAACGGTCAGAATGATTACTTGCTTGGTTTTTTCCTTGTCAAAACTTGTTATACCGTCAGATTGTTACCACCATCAGATTTTCTGCAACTTTTCGAAGCGAATCTAGCCTAAAAACCTACCAGTTATGAATCGTGTTAACAGGATTGACTCGTTGCTTGTAGAATGACGGTACTCGGTAGCAGTACCACACACGGTGTGTGCGTGAATCACTGAATGAGTACGAATGCACATGTCTGGGTTGAACATCTATAATACACTTCCTCCTCTGTGTGACTGTGTGAGTGTTAATTCAGCGTCTATGACATGCCAAAGGAAAGCAAAACATGTCATAATAGGAGCTTCCTGAACCTATCCATCATGTTTAAAATATATGGTTGATTGTTCCTGGGCCGATAGCTTAGAATTGGATTTACATGCTTTACAAACACTCTGTCATAGCAATTCTCTAATGGCTCAGCTGGTAGAGCGTTCGACTCTTGGTCATGCATGACCAGGTTTGATTCTGCGCTGAAACTTTTTTTTTCTTCTCTTTTTTCGAGAGGTTGTGTTTTTTTGGGGTTTTTATGTGTGTGTGTGTTTTCCCCCTCTGTTCTCGAGAGGTTGCGGGTTCGAACCCGATCTTTTTTTTAAATGCCAAAACCTGGAGGTTCAGCGCCAGCGGTTTTTATAGGTTACACAAAGATAGCTCATGCCGAGCTTTTGCTCTTCAAAGTTACAAGACGCCAAACCTAGCGGCGAGAGTAGGGGTGAATCAAGGAAAGTGCACTCACACCGCTTAGTGACAAGACGGCGAAGAAAGCTGCCTGCTGATTGGAGGATTCTATTCAGAGAACCAATCAGAGGACTGCTTTCGTGTAGATATGGCGTAGATGTCTACGCTTTAGACAACTCAATGGCGGCAGCTCTCTCCAGTTCGCGCAGAAAAAGCTATATTTTGAGATACTAGAAACCCATCCGAAGAAAATGTAAGCCATGAACAGCATTAATTTATCAAAGCTGTATGTTGAATGCATCAAAAGGTATTGAAAGGTCCTACTTTTTAACAATCGAAATGCAGGTCACAGGGCAACGCTTGATCGTAAATCTAATTCTTTGCGGAAGCGGCAACTGAATTCACTTAATCGAATGATTTTCTGGCCGCAAATCACCTTCTTGACAGGTATGTATTGCTTTGCATTTCCAAAAGATATTCCACAGGGGTGTATACGTTGATAAACAAGCTTGCATTCTTAGATAATAATGAAAAATAGATCGTTCCCATTCAAACCCATACCATGTAGATCTAGGTCGAGTTGGATTTCACAACGCCTGCTACAAAAAAAAGCCAAAACACCCCCATTATTGCAGCAAATCATTTTATTACACATTACACAGTAAATTTATTCACAAACATGATCGGAACGCATCAGAAACCGTCGATAAACAGGAAGTTTTACATGTCGCTAAGAGGTGTGATTACCTTTCCTTGATTCACCAATAGCTCTAGCCGCTTGGGGCCCAACACGTCTCGATCCTCACAACAATGAGCTAATGAGCTATCTTTGTGTAACCTATAATCTTTGCATAACGTAAGACGTAAGTGCGAGTTGCAGACAAAACTATCATGCACCGTCACATGACACGAACCGGCCAATCAGAAGAGGTGACGCCGAATGTCAAATTACTGCTATCTTACGGTCGTAATAATTGGACGAAGTCTGAATAATCTGAGAAAGAAAATCGAATTGGTTTATTATTTGTATGAATTCGAGTTTTTTGATCGACTTCGGTCAATTTCGCGCTGCCTAGCAGTGATGATTTGTATACAAAGCTGTCGTCTGCTAGGCAAAAGCGATCCGCGAATTAAGTCAGCAAAGTTTCGACCATGAATGGACAAAGTCGTATTACGACCGTCAGCGTCGATTAAAAACGCTAAAAACGATTGTACCACACACTCAAAAACCCTCTTTTTGTGTAAAAGGGGCAGAAAAATGTTTTGACTAGAGATCCATTTGGAGTAAGATAGGTTAGAAATGATCCAGCGTGTTCAGTGTATGGAAACAGAGTCGCCCTTCTCTAATCCACTTTGTGTTTGTAAAATATCAACCCATTCAAACATTCAAATGCACAAAAAACAAAACAGGAATACTTTACAAAGCCAGTTTTATCTTATCTATCTCTTGAAAGCTTTATTGATCGACGTGTGTTATTTCCAACACCACATGCATGTACAAAAGCAGCCTTGTTTGTGTGTTGTCAAAGTTTGAAAGTTGGTCGTCTAGTGAATGGCGAACTTTTGTCACAGTGTCAGATCTTAATTTCGTCTAAATAACATGAGTAGTATTTATTCATACCCCTGTCTATCACAGTCTGAGAAATCTTCTCACTGTCTGGCAAAAATGAGACACAAATGCTGTACGGAATACAACGCAACAAGTTAGTCTGCATTCGCGATGAAGCCATTTTGCCGCCAGCATCTATTACCACGCGAGATACAACGAGAAAGGGGCGTGGCTGTGGAGTGGGTCGCCATTCCATCAAATTGACTATCTAGGGAGGTGCTTCCGAGTGTACGAACTTAAAAAAACACTTTTTTTTCAAGCCTCGATTCTGAAAATTTGATACATTCAATCGAACCTAACTTCCAGTAAGTGTGCAAAATGCCAAGGAAATCCGTCCAGTAGTTTTTGAGAAATCAGCCGTTAAGAAGGGCCTGAAGGGCAGAGATACACAATAAATTACGTCACAGTATTGATGACGTCACACATTTCGCAATTTGGCCATTCCATGAATCGAGTATTTGGGGAGGCGCTGTCGAGTGTACGACCTTAAAAAACCACTTTTTCTTCAAGCCTCGATTCTGAAATTTTGAAAAATTCAATCGGACCTAACTTCCAGTTAGTGTGCAAAATGTCAAGGAAATCCGCCCAGTAGTTTTTGATAAATCAGCCTTGAAGTCGGGACAGACACACAGACAGACAGATAAAAACCGCTGGCGCTGAACCTCCAGGTTTTGGCATATATGTGACCCTCCACCACGGAATGAGTCGCTATGTACCCCTGGGCCATTTTCGTTTTTTTACTTTGTCTGAAAGTATTTAAAATGGCAATCACAATGGTGAAAACCGTTTGAAAATTGGACAATTAGTCTCCGAGTTACAGGTATTTCAATATACCCACCCTCGGAAATGTGTTTCTGAGAAAATTTGAAATGAAAGTTTTGAAACTTCAGCACAACAGTTTCCTTAGCAACCATGCATGCATTTCTTTGAAATTTGGCCCATTCATACAACATAACATAAACAACTAACACACTCATTTTCATTTTTAAACATAAAGTAATTTATTGTCAACATTGTTTCAGAAAATACACGAAATTGTACGTTCACGGCTAAATTGTCACAATGGCTTACTGATCAAAAGCCTATTCATAATAATTTTAAAATCAGTGCTAATGTGCACAGGTCCAAGAAACACAAAACAAAATGCTGTGTGATATGAGATTACACTAAAATGTTTGTGTAGTAAAGTATGCGGGTGGGGGGTGGACAGTGATTGTTATACTATTTATACGCCACAATGGGAACTGACGATTTTCGTTTAGCTGTCGATCCCGACGACCGGGAGAAAGCAGCAAGCACCGATTGTAATGGGGGGGAAACAACAACTCAGCAAGAATTCTTCATGGATGTTCAGAGCCTGTAGTGTACATGAATACTCTTACACTTTGAATGACAATAATAGTAAGCATGTATTTTGAACACGTACTCATTACCGGTAGTAACGTGACTGGGACCGATTCTTGCTGGGAGGCTGGTGTTAGGTTGTGAGGGAATACCGGTAAGCAAAACTCTTAGCGAGATCCCTGAATGTGGACACAATTCATTATGCCATTCAAAATGTGATGGAGGGTCACATTAAATAAATGTTCGTTTGAACTGTAGGCCTAAGCTGTAGGCAAGCGATCACTACAGAATAGACAACAACAGTAAAACACTGTTTATCAAGAATAGTATTGCTTCTGCTATCTTTCACCTCTCTTGGTAACAGCTATCACTAACGAATTTTACGAACTTGCACGATGAAATTCAAATTAAATACTAATGAAAAATATTTCAGCATAGAGTAAGTATGAATAGTTACCTTCTGAGAAATCCTTCATGTCCAGTCTTCTTGCCATCACCTCATCATCAGAAAACTGTGCAATGCAACCCTGCTTTGTTGACTCCGTAGAACCCTCAGCCTTCTTGACTTTGCATCTGCAGTCAAATCCCTCCACCTTTCACCTTTCCTCATCAGGATGTTGAGTTGCATAATACTGTTCATTGTTCACATCACATTCAGCAACCAGTGGTTGATCGTCGTTGTCACTGTCACTCTGTGCACTATCTTCACCTTCGGATCCTTCCTCACCCAAACCAACACTCACTTCATCACCACTTTCCTCGTCATCGTCGCTGAAGCCATCTTCCTCTGATGCTGGTGTTGTAAAGTAGTCTCGGATTAAACTTTCTATCTGTTCACTATCTCCGTGGTCCGTAATGTTAGAATCTCGAGCGGAATTCAAAGCTTTGACAACAATTAAATTTTCTTCAGACACGCTATGCGACGCTATCTTGAATAGAAGCTTCGCGCTGGTTGGCCACTTGACGTCACATGCACGCATTTGGCCAATCACGGCGCGGAACCCCCGCCTTGGTGACGTGTTGTTTACAAAGGTGTCCCCTCAGGATTATTGTTTTCAGCCTTCTAATTGGCTTTCTATTTGAAACCAACCGATCGTATTCTTGGTAACAAAGACCTTTCCACACAATCATGTGTAACACACTGGGTCCACTCAAAAAATAGACGGGTGACAGGTAGTTAAAAAGGTGTTGATTTTTGCACGATTGCTTTGCCAAAATCGGACGGGTAGTGCTTATTAAACACATGTTTTACTAACTTTGGAAGTGAATTTTACTAAAATATTTACAGAAACGTGTAAATAAAGGATTACTGAACCAGAAACATCCAAAAACTCAAAATCGACAATCCACACCCCTTGTACCTATTTCCAGTGATTGCGCCGAATGGTTCCAGGGACAAAGCGTCTCATTCCGTGGTGGAGGGTCACATATATTAATTTTTTTTTTTTATATCGGGTTCGGACCCGCAACCTCTCGAGAAAAGAGGGGGGAAAAACACACACACACAAAAACACAAAAAACCAGGTTGGGTTCGAACCCACAACCTCTCGATAAAAGAGAGGAAAAAAAGTTTCAGCACAGAATCGAAACTGGTCATGAATGACCAAGAGTCCAACGCTTTACCAGCTGAGCCATTAGAGAATTGATATGACACAGTGTTTGTAAAGCAATTATAACGTTCTTTTCCGTGGCCACACGAGCAGCTAAATCTCAACCGGCTGAATAAAAGCAAAGGAGTCTGTGCGGGGGTGAGTCTCAGATCTGCATTTGAAATTGAACATTACTGCTCATTGCTCATGCAAGGCTGGGTAAGTGTTGTTTTTTTAATCATTTATCTGTTACGCGTTTGATGGATGAACCTAAGCTCGCATTCCAAAATTTTAGAACCTACTGCTGAAGTGTTGTGTGTGGATCCAAAAAGCTTGCGCAACTGTCATTTGCACTGAGTGTCCTATGCACGGACTGTCCTTTGCACTGACCGTCCTTTGCATTAACTGTCCTTCACACTGACGGTTCTATGCACTGACAAGGAGATAGTCACGAAGGAGAGGAGGGGAAGTGCGCTTTCTACAGTGGGTAACGATCTAGCAGTCCGCTCCAAGTTTTTTGTCGCGCTCACCAGTGCTTCGGACACGCACCGGTCACTAACTTACAGGCATAGCATAGAATGACCGCCTTGTAGCTGTCAGGTAGCTCTTGTCCTCTCCTGTGGAGATTTCTAAATGAACATACCGAGACCACCCGATTCATACTATCTTTCGGCACGGTGACAGTTACATCTAACGAACCAACTATTTTACAGACAAATTCAGTAACGCTAGTTCATCGAGATCAAAATAGGAGTTTCAACCTTCCAACAATGGTAGAATCTTGCCTGTCGTGTAGATCCTGCGCAGATTTTTCGTCTCACGTACTCAGTCACTTCACAACGTAGCTGAACAGACTTAAAGGCGTCCATAGACGAATTCAAAGCCTCTTCACGATTCACGATTGCAGCGCAACACTCGATTAAGATCGCAAATCATCTCACCTTGAGGACGTTTCTCACGTCCTAAATATCTCCTGGATGAAGTTTCTGGAGAAAAATCATGTGCGAAATCCAAATGCGAGTAAATCTGTGTTTACATGCAAACTGTGGCCGCCTCTAAATCTGCTCCTCTAAAACTGCATCTTTTTCATCTTCGTCCTCTTCGGAAAAAACGAGCACATCGTCCTTCTCATCTGATCCTTCTTTCAGAGCGATTTAAACTAAATCCTCATCGTCCTGCTTGCAACGCATTAGCTTCCAAATCGCCCCCTTGCCACATGTGCAAACAAAGTCTGGCAGTGCCTTATTCTCTTCAAATTGAGAGACACAGACGATCTACAATGTTCCTCACTATCTTATAAGAGAACTAGACTACCTCGATTGGTTAAGAGCCCCTCATAACACGCACAAGAAACTTACATGAGCACAGCATTATATGATGAGATGTGTCGTTATTGAGTTAATTTCGTCAAAATAAAATCTGTAGGACCTCCAGTAATCCTGGAGGGATAATCTTCTCGTATTACCGCTTTTTTGCATCTGCTGGTAGACGTTCAACATACTAAAAAGCCACTGTTTTGTGAACGTAGGAAAAGATAACTCTGTTTGACTCGATTAGGCTCTTACATCAATCAATTTTGAGGGAGGTGCTTCCGAGAGTACGAACTTAAAAAAACACTTTCTTTTCACGCCTCGATTCTGAACATTTGATACATTCAATCGGACCTAACTTCCAGTAAGTGTGCAAAATGCCAAGGAAATCCGTCCAGTAGTTTTTGAGAAATCAGCCGTTGAGAATCGACAGAGAGATACACACACACAATAAATTACGTCACGGTACTGATGACGTCACACATTTCGCAATTTCGCCATTCCATGAATCGAGTATTTGGGGAGGCGCTGTCGAGTGTACGACCTTAAAAACCACTTTCTCATCAAGCCTCGATTCTGAAAATTTGATACATTCAATCGGACCTAACTTCCAGTTAGTGTGCAAAATGTCAAGGAAATCCGCCCAGTAGTTTTTGAGAAATCAGCCCTGAAGTCGGGACAGACAGACACACACACACAGATAAAGTCTGTAGGACCTCCAGTAAACCTGGAGGGATAAAGTCTGTAGGACCTCCAGTAAACCTGGAGGGATAAAGTCTGTAGGACCTCCAGTAAACCTGGAGGGATAAAGATATTGTCAGCAGTACTATATATATATTTCTGAAACCGGCTTGTTCCAAAAGCCAGTGAAGTTTGATGGGGAATATCTAGCTGAAAAATACTTGTGCGGAATCTACTCCTGAAATGCACGCGCACACTGAAAGATGGCAACAGGAAAACCTACCCTGACTCGAGAGAATACTCCAAGGCTCTCATCAAAGCGAACAGACAAGAATACACATTTTCCATCATAAATTCACTTTAAATGCTACAGAGACCCTTTTTTTCCTGGAAAAGGGTAAAATGTTTTGTTAGCAGGAAAATCCACAATACCAACATAAATATAGAGCAGTAGTTTAGACATTCTAAATCGCTGTATAAAACAAACGACGCAGTACAAGAAATACAGGAAGAATCAGTTGGTCATGTCAGCACTGGGCATGAGGAACCAATCAGGAGGAGGCACGCCTCGCGATGGACGCCTGAAAAGTGCTACGAGCGCGGGTCAAGATGGAGTCTTGACTGAGGGGATGAAGGTGGGTGGCGTGATCCTCATTCCTCACATGCATAGCCTGCTCAACATGATTTTATCTTCCTGTGCATTCCCAACTGAATGGTGGAAATATGCTATTCTTCTTCTTAAAATAGGATCCCAAACGCAACAGACAATTATAGGGGGATATCATTGACTAGCACTACAAGCAAGAAATATTGTGTGTGGATTGTCGGCTATCCAGTTACTTAATTGTCACACTGAGTACTCTGTTCACCCATGCTGGTACCTGACATGATTTCAGGCAGGCAGAATAAAGGATTCAACCTTTCCTTTATCCGAAGTTATTTTTGTCAGCTACGATGACTTGGCACTATGGGGGAGGAGCTGTTGCGCCTGTCCCACACCTAAGCTGCTGTCCCACACCTAAGCTGCAGTCTCACACCTAAGCTGCAGTCCCACATCTAAGCTGCAGTCCCACACCTAAGCTGCAGCCTCACACCTAAGCTGCAGTCCCACACCTAAGCTGCAGTCCCACACCTAAGCTGCAGTCCCACACCTAAGCTGCAGTCCCACACCTAAGCTGCAGTCCCACACCTAAGCTGCAGTCCCACACCTAAGCTGCAGTCCCACACCTAAGCTGCAGTCCCACACCTAAGCTGCAGTCCCACACCTAAGCTGCAGTCCCACACCTAAGCTGCAGTCCCACACCTAAGCTGCAGTCCCACATCTAAGCTGCAATCCCACATCTAAGCTGCAGTCCCACACCTAAGCTGCAGTCCCACACCTAAGCTGCAGTCCCACACCTAAGCTGCAGTCCCACATCTAAGCTGCAGTCCCACACCTAAGCTGCAGTCCCACACCTAAGCTGCAGTCCCACACCTAAGCTGCAGTCCCACACCTAAGCTGCAGTCCCACACCTAAGCTGCAGTCCCACATCTAAGCTGCAGTCCCACACCTAAGCTGCAGTCCCACACCTAAGCTGCAGTCCCACACCTAAGCTGCAGTCCGTCACCTATGCTGCAGTCCCACACCTAAGCTGCAGTCCCACATCTAAGCTGCAGTCTCACACCTAAGCTGCAGTCTCACGCCTAAGCTGCAGTCCCACACCTAAGCTGCAGTCCCACATCTAAGCTGCAGTCCCACACCAAGATGAGGTGAATTTCGTTGATCACCAATATAATTTGTTTTGGTCAGAATAAGCAATTCTTTTGATGCAACAAAGTAAACGATTGTGCTGCAGCCATGACAGCTGATGTATGTATAACCACCGCTTTATAACTATTGATATATATTATATACATTTAGGATTATCCCTCCAGGTTTACTGGAGGTCCTACAGACTTTATCTGTCTGTGTGTGTGTGTGTGTGTGTGTGTGTGTGTCTGTCTGTCCCGTCTCCACGGCTTATATCTCAAAAACTACTGGACGGATTTCCTTGAGATTTTGCACACTGACTGGAAGTTAGGTCCGATTCAATATTATCAAATTTTCAGAATCGAGGTTTGAAAAGAAAGTGACTTTTTTACATTTTGGTGTTTCAATGAAAACAATTCAACAGACTCCATTTTGCAAAATCTGTGAGGTCATCATTTGACGTCGAATAAACGTGACGTCATTTGCGAGGAGATTTTTGAAGCAGGGTGAATAGAATAGAATAGAATAGAATTCGTGACGTCATTTGCGAGGACAGAATGATTTAGATAGATATGTCCTCAGATGTCTTAGGCCGCAAGGCCTTTATCTGATCT
>JAWQFJ010011097.1:85000-92500 GCA_034096865.1 Theodoxus fluviatilis
ATACGCGTGGACACGGGTTACACGTGGTTCTGACGGAGACACGGGCGCAACAAATGAACACTGTGTGCTTTTCTTGGACACAAGGAGTCAAGCGGACAACTGCCAGCGTAACGAGACTCACGAGAAAGACTTCTTTCTAGCAAGGTTTTGCAACGGCGTGCTGTGGTCCTGACTGCTCCACTCCTGGCTGTTCCAGTCCTCACTGCTTCAGTCCTCCCTGCTCCAGTCCTCACTGCTCCAGTCCTCACTGCTCCACTCCTGACTGTTCCAGTCCTCACTGCTCCAGTCCTGACTGCTCCAGACATCACTGCTCCAGTCCTCCCTGCTCCATTCCTGACTGCTCCAGTCCTCACTGCTCCAGTTCTCACTGCTCCAGTCCTCACTGCTCCAGTCCTCACTGCTCCAGTCCTCACTGCTCCAGTCCTCACTGCTCCAGTCCTCACTGCTCCAGTCCTCACTGCTCCAGTTCTCACTGCTCCAGTCCTGACTGCTCCAGTCCTGACTGCTCCAGTTCTCCCTGCTCCAGTCCTGACTGCTCCAGTCCTCACTGTTCCAGTCCTCACTGCTCCAGTTCTCACTGCTCCAGTCCTCACTGCTCCAGTCCTCACTGCTCCAGTTCTCACTGCTCCAGTACTCACTGCTCCAGTCCTCACTGCTCCAGTTCTCAATGCTCCAGTCCTCACTGCTCCAGTCCTCACTGCTCCAGTCTCCCTGCTCCAGTCTCCCTGCTCCAGTCTCCCTGCTCCAGTCTCCCTGCTCCAGTCTCCCTGCTCCAGTCTCCCTGCTCCAGTCTCCCTGCTCCAGTCTCCCTGCTCCAGTCTCCCTGCTCCAGTCTCCCTGCTCCAGTCTCCCTGCTCCAGTCTCCCTGCTCCAGTCTCCCTGCTCCAGTCTCCCTGCTCCAGTCTCCCTGCTCCAGTCTCACTGCTCCAGTCTCCCTGCTCCAGTCTCCCTGCTCCAGTCTCCCTGCTCCAGTCTCCCTGCTCCAGTCCTCACTGCTCCAGTCCTCACTGCTCCAGACATCACTGCTCCAGTCCTGACTGCTCCAGTCCTCCCTGCTCAAGTCCTTACTGCTCCAGTCCTCACTGCTCCAGTCCTGACTGCTCCAGTCCTCCCTGCTCAAGTCCTCACTGCTGCAGTCCTCACTGCTCCAGTCCTGACTGCTCCAGTCCTGACTGCTCCAGTCCTGACTGCTCCAGTCCTCCCTGCTCAAGTCCTCACTGCTGCAGTCCTCACTGCTCCAGTCCTGACTGCTCCAGTCCTGACTGCTCCAGTCCTGACTGCTCCGTCCTCACTGCTCCAGTCCTGACTGCTCCAGTCCTGACTGCTCCAGTCCTGACTGCTCCAGTCCTGACTGCTCCAGTACTCACTGCTCCAGACATCACTGCTCCAGTCCTCACTGCTCCAGTCCTCACTGCTCCAGTCCTCACTGCTCCAGTCCTCACTGCTCCAGTCCTCACTGCTCCAGTCCTCACTGCTCCAGTTCTCACTGCTCCAGTCCTCACTGCTCCAGTCCTCACTGCTCCAGTCCTGACTGCTCCAGTCCTGACTGCTCCAGTCCTGACTGCTCCAGTCCTGACTGCTCCAGACATCACTGCTCCAGTCCTCACTGCTCCAGTCCTCACTGCTCCAGTCCTCACTGCTCCAGTCCTGACTGCTCCAGTCCTCACTGCTCCAGTCCTCACTGCTCCAGTCCTTACTGCTCCAGTCCTCACTGCTCCAGTCTCCCTGCTCCAGTCTCCCTGCTCCAGTCTCCCTGCTCCAGTCTCCCTGCTCCAGTCTCCCTGCTCCAGTCTCCCTGCTCCAGTCTCCCTGCTCCAGTCTCCCTGCTCCAGTCTCCCTGCTCCAGTCTCCCTGCTCCAGTCTCCCTGCTCCAGTCTCCCTGCTCCAGTCCTGACTGCTCCAGTCCTGACTGCTCCAGTTCTCAATGCTCCAGTCCTGACTGCTCCAGTCCTCACTGCTCCAGTCCTCACTGCTCCAGTCCTCACTGCTCCAGTCCTCACTGCTCCAGTTCTGACTGCTCCAGTCCTGACTGCTCCAGTTCTCACTGCTCCAGTCCTGACTGCTCCAGTCCTGACTGCTCCAGTCCTCACTGCTCCAGTCCTCACTGCTCCAGTCCTCACTGCTCCAGTCCTCACTGCTCCAGACATCACTGCTCCAGTCCTGACTGCTCCAGTTCTCACTGCTCCAGTCCTCACTGCTCCAGTCCTCACTGCTCCAGTTCTCAATGCTCCAGTCCTCACGCTGAATAGTGAACTGCGCACTTTCCGTCCTGGCAAGCCAGCAAGCCAGCAAGCACGCCTTGGCAAGACCTGTTCCCAAGTCCATCGCCATCTCGGCAAAGTTTACAAGAACTCTGGACATGCTTTCAAATTGATGTTTGTTATTAAAAAAAGTACAAATGACCCCTTTTTCTGGCAAATGTTATCTGGTTTGTTCATGGGCGCAAACATGAAGGTATTCAGGACCTTTGCCGGGACACTGGATCGCTGCTCACGACTGAGGACCGAGGCGATTCCACGCGGCTGGGACTGACAGTGCACGTGTCACCCTGGAGTGGAGGGAGGACGCCACTCACTGCGAGCAGCGGACGCACGGAACGTCCTCAATGCCCGAAGTGAGCCCTGCTGAAATCGTACATCTGTCTGTTTCTCAAAGGCCGTACCATGATAATGTCCATGAGTGAGCTCTGGAACTGTCAGCAATGTCCTATCGCAAACACAAATACAATCATTCCACAAAACGATGTACCTTAAAAATAATAACCTTCATTGTTCGCTGTTTATTGCCAGTGCATGCTGATCTAGCGGGATCTTTGCCGCTCTTCCTTGGCGCGAGGCATCCCGCCCTTTCCTTGGGTGTCAGGAGTCCCCAGGCTCCAGGTCAACAGGCTTGAGTGTCAGGAGTCCCCAGGCTCCAGGTCAACAGACGTGGGTGTCAGGAGTCCCCAGGCTCCATGTCAACAGACTTGGGTGTCAGGAGTCCCCAGGCTCCAGGTCAACAGACTTGGGTGTCACGAGTCCCCAGGCTCCAGGTCAACAGACGTGGGTGTCACAAGTCCCCAGGCTCCAGTCACAGCCCAGGTCAACAGACCCAAGACCCTGGTGCAGTGGAAGCCTTTAGCGTGGTCAGACAATTGCTGTGAAGAAGGCCGGGGATGAGCTTGAGGGAAAACCCTGCCTGGGCCCCTCGTTACACGGAGCCAATGAACGAATCTGAGACGTAGCGGTCACTGTCAACGCAGCGGATCAGGCATAAAGCCATGCGTAGTTTCCTAAAAATAGCAGATGCTTCGTGTCTGCAGGCAGCAAGACTGCAGGCAGTGACACACTTCTGTGTCTGCAGGCATCAAGACTGCAGGCATCAAGACTGCAGGCAATGGCACACTTCTGTGTCTGCAGGCATCAAGACTGCAGGCATCAAGACTGCAGGCAGTGGCACACTTCTGTGTCTGCAGGCATCAAGACTGCAGGCAGTGGCACACTTCTGTGTCTGCAGGCATCAAGACTGCAGGCATCAAGACTGCAGGCAGTGGCACACTTCTGTGTCTGCAGGCATCAAGACTGCAGGCATCAAGACTGCAGGCAGTGGCACACTTCTGTGTCTGCAGGCATCAAGACTGCAGGCAGTGGCACACTTCTGTGTCTGCAGGCATCAAGACTGCAGGCAGTGGCACACTTCTGTGTCTACAGGCATCAAGACTGCAGGCATCAAGACTGCAGGCAGTGGCACACTTCTGTGTCTGCAGGCATCAAGACTGCAGGCATCAAGACTGCAGGCATCAAGACTGCAGGCATCAAGACTGCAGGCAGTGGCACACTTCTGTGTCTGCAGGCATCAAGACTGCAGGCAGTGGCACACTTCTGTGTCTGCAGGCATCAAGACTGCAGGCAATGGCACACTTCTGTGTCTGCAGGCATCAAGACTGCAGGCAGTGGCACACTTCTGTGTCTGCAGGCATCAAGACTGCAGGCAGTGGCACACTTCTGTGTATGCAGGCATCAAGACTGCAGGCAGTGGCACACTTCTGTGTCTGCAGGCATCAAGACTGCAGGCAGTGGCACACTTCTGTGTCTGCAGGCATCAAGACTGCAGGCAGTGGCACACTTCTGTGTCTGCAGGCATCAAGACTGCAGGCAGTGGCACACTTCTGTGTCTGCAGGCATCAAGACTGCAGGCAGTGGCACACTTCTGTGTCTGCAGGCATC
Organism: Theodoxus fluviatilis; assembly: GCA_034096865.1. Taxonomy (NCBI): domain Eukaryota; kingdom Metazoa; phylum Mollusca; class Gastropoda; order Cycloneritida; family Neritidae; genus Theodoxus; species Theodoxus fluviatilis. Next base: position 89,206 of record JAWQFJ010011097.1, read on the forward strand.
AAGACTGCAGGCAGTGGCACACTTCTGTGTCTGCAGGCATCAAGACTGCAGGCAGTGGCACACTTCTGTGTCTGCAGGCATCAAGACTGCAGGCAGTGGCACACTTCTGTGGAGCGAGACATCACTGCTCAGTGTTACGACTGCTCAAGTTTTACAACCTCCGCCAAGTCTTCACGTCAGCGCCCAGATTGGAAATATACATCCACAGGAAAGGCGGTCCTGGGAATCAAAAGGTAAATGTAGAAAGTCCCAAACATCACTGACACTGTCCAGCACCGACCAGAAAAATTCGCGTTTGACGCACACGTCACTTTCGAAGCTCGCAAATAAACGCGCCGGCTTTTGCCCTGAAACAGTCTTTGGAAAAGCGAATAAAATAGACGAAAATGCATGGATAAAACGATATCTTCTTTTCCATGTTTACGATATCCCGCACCCAGTACCAAACAGTAAACGCATGGATTTATCAATAATATCATGATATCCAGGAACAAGTGGCGTATCAGTGTGTAGGTAAAATTGCGGAGATTGCAAAACGAAACAAGTATGTCAACAACACTGATCAAAATGCTGCTAAGATATAAAATGGTAAAAACACAGAGTGCATGGCAAAATTAATACGTCATCCTTTCGCCCCGCTCAAATCCAAAAAAAGGTCAGATGTGGTTTTATACAGCGACTCATGCCCCGTGTCTGGGTCTCAAACCGCTTCATACTTTACCCCCTGGTCACTGGGCCACCTGATCAATCCTGTCTTTGGAAGAGTCCCAGACACGAGGACAAAAGGGGAGTGACGACCCGGCAGTCCTACACCTCACCTGGCCACGGCACCTGGCCACAGCTTCTGGCCACAGCCAGCTCTAGCTCCAGTACCTGGCCACAGCCAGCTCTAGCTCCAGTACCTGGCCACAGCCAGCTCTAGCTCCAGCACCTGGCAACAGCAAGCTCCAGCTCTAGCTCCAGCACCTGGCCACAGCCAGCTCCAGCTCTAGCTCCAGCACCTGGCCACAGCCAGCTCCAGCTCCAGCACTTGGCCACAGCCAGCTCTAGCTCCAGCACCTGGCCACAGCCAGCTCCAGCTCCAGCACCTGGCCACAGCCAGCTCTAGCTCTAGCTCCAGCACCTGGCAACAGCCAGCTCTAGCTCCAGCACCTGGCCACAGCCAGCTCTAGCTCTAGCTCCAGCACCTGGCCACAGCCAGCTCTAGCTCTAGCTTCAGCACCTGGCCACAGCCAGCTCTAGCTCCAGCACCTGGCCACAGCCAGCTCTAGCTCTAGCTCCAGCACCTGGCCACAGCCAGCTCTAGCTCCAGCACCTGGTCACAGCCAGCTCTAGCTTCAGCACCTGACCACAGCCAGCTCTAGCTCTAGCTCCAGCACCTGGCCACAGCCAGCTCTGGCTCTAGCTCCAGCACCTGGCCACAGCCAGCTCTAGCTCTAGCTCCAGCACCTGGCCACAGCCAGCTCTAGCTCTAGCTCCAGCACCTGGCCACAGCCAGCTCTAGCTCCAGCTCCAGCACCTGGCCACAGCCAGCTCCAGCTCCAGTACCTGGCCACAGCCAGCTCTAGCTCTAGCTCCAGCACCTGGCCACAGCCAGCTCTAGCTCTAGCTCCAGCACCTGGCCACAGCCAGCTCCAGCTCTAGCTCCAGCACCTGGCCACAGCCAGCTCCAGCTCTAGCTCCAGCACCTGGCCACAGCCAGCTCCAGCTCCAGCACTTGGCCACAGCCAGCTCTAGCTCCAGCACCTGGCCACAGCCAGCTCCAGCTCCAGCACCTGGCCACAGCCAGCTCTAGCTCTAGCTCCAGCACCTGGCCACAGCCAGCTCTAGCTTCAGCACCTGGCCACAGCCAGCTCTAGCTCTAGCTCCAGCACCTGGCCACAGCCAGCTCTGGCTCTAGCTCCAGCACCTGGCCACAGCCAGCTCTAGCTCTAGCTCCAGCACCTGGCCACAGCCAGCTCTAGCTCCAGTTCCAGCAACTGGCCACAGCCAGCTCCAGCTCCAGTACCTGGCCACAGCCAGCTCTAGCTCTAGCTCCAGCACCTGGCCACAGCCAGCTCTAGCTCTAGCTCCAGCACCTGGCCACAGCCAGCTCCAGCTCTAGCTCCAGCACCTGGCCACAGCCAGCTCCAGCTCTAGCTCCAGCACCTGGCCACAGCAAGCTCCAGCTCCAGCACCTGGCCACAGCCAGCTCTAGCTCCAGCACCTGGCCACAGCCAGCTCTAGCTCCAGCACCTGGCCACAGCCAGCTCTAGCTCTAGCACCTGGCCACAGCCAGCTCTAGCTCCAGCACCTGGCCACAGCCAGCTGTAGCTCCAGCACCTGGCCACAGCCAGCTCTAGCTCCAGCACCTGGCCACAGCCAGCTCTAGCTCTAGCACCTGGCCACAGCCAGCTCTAGCTCCAGCACCTGGCCACAGCCAGCTCTAGCTCCAGCACCTGGCCACAGCCAGCTCTAGCTCCAGCACCTGGCCACAGCCAGCTCTAGCTCCAGCACCTGGCCACAGCCAGCTCCAGCAGGTGGCCACCACGCTCTCTCACTCCAGTCTCAGGCATTGCCACTGTTGCAGTCAAATTCTGCCTCCGCTGATTTATAGGACAGAAGCTTTCACAACGTAGAGAGCAAACCTCCGCCAAGGGAGCGAACATTTCTCCTCCATGGCCTGCGTCATTCACAAAGGCAGCATGTTCTGCTAGCCAGGCCTGCGTCATTCACAAAGGCGGCATGTTCTGCTAGCCAGGCCTGCGTCATTCACAAAGGCAGCATGTTCTGGAGGCCAGGCCTGCGTTATTCACAAAGGCAGCATGTTCTGGAGGCCAGGCCTGCGTTATTCACAAAGGCAGCATGTTCTGCTAGCCAGGCCTGCGTCATTCACAAAGGCAGCATGTTCTGCTAGCCAGGCCTGCGTCATTCACAAAGGCGGCATGTTCTGCTAGCCAGGCCTGCGTCATTCACAAAGGCGGCATGCTCTGCTAGCCAGGCCTGCGTCATTCACAAAGGCAGCATGTTCTGCTAGCCAGGCCTGCGTCATTCACAAAGGCGGCATGTTATGCTAGCCAGGCCTGCGTCATTCACAAAGGCGGCATGTTATGCTAGCCAGGCCTACGTCATTCACAAAGGCGGCATGTTCTGCTAGCCAGGCCTGCGTCATTCACAAAGGCAGCATGCTCTGCTAGCCAGGCCTGCGTCATTCACAAAGGCGGCATGTTCTGCTAGCCAGGCCTGTGTTATTCACAAAGGCAGCATGTTCTGGAGGCCAGGCCTGCGTTATTCACAAAGGCAGCATGTTCTGCTA
>JAWQFJ010011099.1:0-7500 GCA_034096865.1 Theodoxus fluviatilis
ATAACTCCATTGTAAAGGAAGAAATGAAGTTTTCAAATAAATATCTGACATGTGCAGCAATGAAAATAAGTTTTTCAAAATTTTGTTGTGGAGTGAATGTCCATGAACATACCCAAACAATCCTGTCATGACAAGTCTAACTTCTACGACTGATAAATTTCATCATTATGGGACATTTTATCATTATAAACACCATGGAGCCAGGTACAGATAAATCTGCAGTCACTACAAACTTTTATGTTTGGAATGATGATATCTGGGCAATTATGTTTCTGCATGCACACTTGCATTGAATGCAAAGTTACATATTCTATAAAAGCCCAAGAACTTTTCTTCAGACCACATGCAAAGGATAAATAGACATACAGATTTTTTTCAGAGTTGGATAAGGGATTTGGTGATATTTTTATTCTTGATTGTGAGATGGGCTTTCTTTTTGTGTGATTTCATCATCATCATCATCATCATCATCATCATCATCATCATCATCATCATCATCATCATCATCATCATCATCATCATCATCATCATCATCATGATATCTGGGCAATTACGTTTCTGCATGCACACTTGCATAATGCAAAGTTACATATTCTATAAAAGCCCAAGAACTTTTCTTCAGACCATATGCAAAGGATAAATAGACATACAGATTTTTTTCAGAGTTCGATATGGGATTTGGTGATATTTTTATTCTTGATTGTGAGACGGGCTCTTTCTTTTTGTGTGATTTCATCATCATCATCATCATCATCATCATCATCATCATCATCATCATCATCTTTAGTTCTCCTTTTTGGGGAACTTCTCCTTGAGGAAATTCAGGAAATTCACTTCTGGTAGCTGCTGTGCAGCATCCTGTGACTGGTGTTATTGCTCGGTAGGAGAGGCAAAGACGGTTAAGCACCTTGCCCAAGGATGCAACTCTAGGACTGGTGCAGCTTCTTACACCACACCCATGGAGTGCCAGACTGCAAGTCAGACATTCTCACCACTGGGCCTCAGAGCTCAGTCCAGATTATCCCAGGCACTCTCTTTGGCTTGGAGCTGGCCTCAGACTGAGCCGCTGAAGCTGGCTAATGGAGCTGGCCTCAGACTGAGCCGCTGAAGCTGGCCTGGAGCTGGCCTCAGACTGAGCCGCTGAAGCTGGCTTGGAGCTGGCCTCAGACTGAGCCGCTGAAGCTGGCTTGGAGCTGGCCTCAGACTGAGCCGCTGAAGCTGGCTAATGGAGCTGGCCTCAGACTGAGCCGCTGAAGCTGGCTAATGGAGCTGGCCTCAGACTGAGCCGCTGAAGCTGGCTAATGGAGCTGGCCTCAGACTGAGCCGCTGAAGCTGGCTAATGGAGCTGGCCTCAGACTGAGCCACTGAAGCTGGCCTGGAGCTGGCCTCAGACTGAGCCACTGAAGCTGGCTAATGGAGCTGGCCTCAGACTGAGCCGCTGAAGCTGGCTAATGGAGCTGGCCTCAGACTGAGCCACTGAAGCTGGCTAATGGAGCTGGCCTCAGACTGAGCCGCTGAAGCTGGCTAATGGAGCTGGCCTCTGAGACTGAGCCGCTGAAGCAAGCCCTGCAAGGGCAGCAGCCAGGGCCTCCAGAGGATGAGGGGAACATCAGCAGCCCTGGCTGTACATTACATTAGCAACGGGACATTCTTGCTTTGACCCTACACCTGGAGACATAGAATAGACTTTGAAACTAACAGAGTTTCTGTTCATTTTGGTGCCACTAAACTACCAGCTGATTCCCATCACCTCACAACTCAGATGCATATCAAACACACATACAAGAGATAAATCATGGTTTAAATGCTGGGAAATTGCTGAAAGGAGATGTACCATATGATGGTCACGGTACACATGATGATGATGATGATGATGATGATGATTACTGATGATGCTTAATAGCCATCAACTTCAGAAAGCATGTATGTATAGCTATTGATAAGACAAAGTACTTGTAATTATTGTTTGAATTGGCTGAAATGTTAGCAAGTCAAGAAAATTTGCGTGCACACACACACACACACACACACACACACACACACACACACACACACACACACACACACACACACACACAGCCAAAAAACAAATGCATATCCTCAAAAAAAAAAAATCTTTTTGGAGAGGTTCAGGGACTGGGTGAGTGGAGGGTGGAGGGTGAGGGATAGGGGAGGGGAGGGATAGGGGAGGGGGAGGGGAGGGGAGGGGAGGGGAGGGAGAGGGGAGGGAGAGGGGAGGGGAGGGGAGGGGAGGGGGGGGAGGGGAGGGGGGGGGGGGGGGAGGGGGGGAGGGGAGGGGAGGGGGGAGGAGTGGGGGTTGGGGGAGGGGGTGGGGGAAAGGAGGGGGGGAGGGGGGAGGAAGAAAAGCATTGGTTGGAGCAAGTACAGATAAGGTGATGGGCATTTCCCATTGACACAGACATGGTCAGTGAAGACAACTGTTCACTCTGCATTGGCTTCAAGAGACTTCAGGCAGCCATGCAAATCAATGCTGCAAAATCAGGCCGCCGAGAGAAAAGGTCTTCCCCATCAATGGAATGGGTTCTACGTGCCACATACCATGCTCACCAAATAGCATAATGCGAATAACATTTAACAGCTAGTTCTATTCGGGTATGTCGTACGCTCATCCACCTCATCACGTCTAACATCACACGAGCTGGATCAAACCGCTCCTAGTAGCAGTAGAGGGCAGCGTAGGGCAGCTAAGGACAAAAGAGTTCCCAGCAAGTGGACGGATCTCCAAATCAATTCGCCACTACAGCTATTCATTACGATCCTTCAAGCGTAGCGTACGACTGATTACAGCAGACCGCATGCTGAGCGGCGCCTCAGCCACCTGTGTTATACGCAGTTGCAGAGCTCTAGCAACCCAGAGAGATCGAAACCGGTTGTGAAGGAAGATACAACGCACATAAAGTAGAGAATTACTATTGATATTCTATCCATGCTGATATTTTACGTCACACTGTTAATTCCAGTGGGAAAATGCTATAGAACGATAGGTGAAACGTGCAAGGGATGCAACCCACAATAAGTGAATGACCCTAGAGTGACCAGTGCAAATTATTACTTCGCTCCAGGGGAGTGGTCACACCGGGCACTCTCATTCGCCAGTCAAACCGCCGGGCACCCCGCCCACGTTGCCACTAAAGTTAGGAAATGGAGGAAAAGGGGGGTCGCCCAGAAACAAGGCATTTTGAAATGTGCACATCCCCAAGTTGCGTATATTATCTTCGCAAAAGTGCATCCACAAAAAACGTCGAAGCAACCTATCTGTCAGCTGTTTTGATTCGTCCTTGACGATCAACAATGTCACTCAGTGCTGTGGCATGATAAAATAAAACAAACGACAAAATGCACTTACCCTTTGGTCAGAATAGGCAACGCCACTAGGCGTGAAGCTGGCTGGATAAAACTGAGAGCCATGGTGGACAATGACAGACGAAAAGACACGTTTGAAGTCGACCGGTCGGATGGGTCAGATTACCGGAAGTTCAGAAGGAGGAGCTTTGTGTCGCCCTCTCGCGGTAAATCGGCGCAACTCTTGAGTTCCGACTTGTACAGACCTATCGGCGCGAAGTTGTGAAGACGGTCGATGTCAAACGTAAGTTTTTATTTTCTCGTGTCTTGTGGTCGATCACCGACCATGGTTCCTTGCCTTGTTGGGTATTCGTGTCCTAGGTACTGTATTTGACAATAATGATGCATATATATATAGAATGAATTTTGATAAGTGGCGTTATGACAACTATCAACATGAAAGCTTGGCATAACCGATAACGGAAGATGCAACCAAGCTGCAGTAATGTCAATGGAATGTAATTCGAGTCATATTCTAAAAAAGACTCATAACAGTAAGTCCTTTCGATTCCCATGTATTCATTTCTCTTTACCATTTCTGTTTTCGTCTTTACAGATATCTTGAAGGCGAAGACGATTTTCCTACCACACGTTGTGTCAAGGCGTGAAGCAGCCGTCAAACCTGTAGAAGGATGTTCATGTTGCGATGATCACTGTGGAAGTCGCACGTGAAAGCCTGCAAAATGTGGGCTGAGAGAGGGGGGACTGGATCGGCGTCTGCTGATAAAAACAGCAATATACCAGGTATGGAACTTTTGCAGGGTCTCTGATGAAATCATGGGTTGTGGGCTAATTAATTGTTTGTGCATGGCATTGGAATGTCTAGTACTACATGTAGTAGTAGCTGAAACAGTCTAATGAAGCGTGCATACTGAATGGCGCTACTGCTGGCTCACCGCCAACTTTTAATAGTCTTTTGTAGATGGAAGAATTATGGAAGATGGATGCAAGCCGTTGCCAGTTACCATTCAACATATTCAAGCAAAAGAAATGGCACTTGTTGAGTCATGTATATGGGGTAGCCTTTCAACTTTTTGTTGACATACTCAGGATTATTACTTTTGATTCCTCGTGTTTGCCAAAGTGTATCAATGTCAGTATCGGATCTGAAATTTAAGAAACTGTTTGTTGTCAGATCTCAGATCCTAGTTTTGGCAAAGATTATAGGTAACCTATAATCTTTGGTTTTGGTGAGGGCATTGCCTTGCAGCACACTGGTGTTTTTTTTCCTTCTTTTTTTTCTTGCCTTTCAGATGTGTGTCAACATATTGTTCAGGTGTAGATGGAGAAGTTCAACCCAATGAAGTTGAGATTTAGATTGGGGAAGGAAGAGATAAAGTGAACAGGGTTTGAATGAGAGAGTGGGGAATGGAATAATTATTTGGAGGGGAGGGATGGGGGAGGAGAGTACATGTATATATGTGCACCCATATACATGTATATGAGTTTGTGTGTGCTTGCACTTTTATGATCATGCAAATAAATATTAATGTGTAAGTGTATTTAAGGTGGCATATGATATTATATGCATGTATTATGATTTTATGTTGTGGGTTGTTTTTGTTCATTGAATTGATGCAACTTTTACTACAAGTTTACCAATTTTATAAAATATACATGATGATCATCATGAAAAGTTTTGTAGATGCTTCATAATGTTTGTGACAGTAGTAACACTAAGACTCCAAAACAAATGATAATCACTCTTTTCCAGATTACCAGAAAGCAAGACAAAATAGTGACAAGAGAGATGGTAAGTGAAGACATTTTAAAAAAAAACTGAATTTGTGAAAAATCATAGTGTCCTCAACATACTTATCTGTAAACTAAGGAATTGTTGATGAAGAAATAGAAATACATTCAACTGCAATGGTCAGCTTTGTCAAAGATCATCTTTTCTAGTGTCAGGCAGTCTGTCGTTCTCTTTGTGCCAAGTTAAAGATTTTTGACTCACATGCGAAGCAAAAGTGAGTCTATGTACTGAGCCGTGTCGTCCGTCCGTCCGTCCGGGCGTCCGGGCGTAAAAAACTTAAACGTTGGATTTTTCTCGGAGACTATTAAGTCTATCAACACCAAATGTGGCATGATGGTGTATGATGACAAGGCCTCAAAAAACATACATAGTGACTTGACCTTGCTTCAAGGTCAAGGTCACAGGAGCCATAAATGTGGTCTCAAAAACAGTCATTTTTCACATTTTCCCAATTTTCTCCCACGTTATTGAGAATGGCGACCTTAGCTACAAGTGGTATATAGGTCAAAGCAAGCCCTATCTTTTGATACCAGTTTGGTTGACCTTGCTTCAAGGTCAAGGTCACAGGAGCTCTTCAAAGTTGGATTGTATACATATTTTGAAGTGACCTTGACCCTGAACTATGGAAGATAACTGTTTCAAACTTAATAATTATGTGGGGCACATGTTATACTTTCATCATGAGACACATTTGGTCACATATCATCAAGGTCAAGGTCACTTTGACCCTTATGAAATGTGACCAAAATGGGGTAGGGAACCACTAAAAGTGACTATATCTCATGGTAGAAAGTGCCAATAAGCACCATTGTGCTTCCTATGTCTTGAATTAACAGCTTTGTGTTGCATGACCTTGGATGACCTTGACCTTGGGTCAAGGTCACATGTATTTTGGTAGGAAAAATGTGTAAAGCATTTCTTTGTGTATGATGTCATTGGTAGGTTTAGTTGTTTGACCTTGACCTTGAAGGTCACCTGAAGGTCAAGGTCATATAAAGGTCAAGGTCAAGCATGTGAGTCGTATGGGCTTTGCCCTTCTTGTTAGAAAATGTATGTTGGCCTTTTTCATTTGATGAAAGATTAGACATAATGTCCCTGTAATAACACCATAATTGATTTATGCAGCATGTGCATGTGTGTGTGTGTGTGTGTGTGTGTGTGAATGTGTGTGTGTGTGTGTGTGTGTGTGTGTGTGAATGAATGTGTGTGTGTGTGTGTGTGTGTGTGTGTGTGAATGTGTGTGTGTGTGTGTGTGTGTGTGTGTGAATGTGTGTGTGTGTGTGTGTGTGTGTGTGTGTGTGTGTGCATATGTGTGTGTGAGTGTGCATATGTGTGTGTGTGTGTGTGAGTGCATATGTGTGTGTGCATATATGTGTGTGTGTGTGTGTGTGTGTGTGTATGCGCATATGTGTGTGAGTGTGTGTGTGTGTGTGTGTGTGTGTGTTTGTGTGTGTGTGTGTGTGTGTGTGAGTGAGTGAGTGAGTGTGTGTGTATGTGTGTATGTGTGTGTGTGTGTGTGTGAATGTGTGTGTGTGTGTGTGTGTGTGTGTGCATGTGTGTGTGTGTGTGTGTGAGTGTGTGTGTGTGTGTATGTGTGTGTGTATGTGCGAGCATATGTGTGCATATGTGTGTGTGTGTGCATATGTGATTGTGTGTGCATGTGCAGTGCTTCAGATTGTTGGCGCGCCCGCGCCATTGGCGCATATTTTATCAGAATGGCGCGTTACTTTCAATGTTATGCGCCAGCCGGGCGCGTCATAAAAATCGCCAACTTGTATCAATCCTCGGTCCTCTGTACCACTAAGCCACACCAAGCACATGTGGCCACACCACGGAGTACCAAAACCGACGCGAAAGTGCTGCTTTGCCTAGCATCGATGCATCGCTCTGTGTGATTGGCTAACAGCCAGCAGACAACCAATCAGCAAACATCTATCAGTTTACCTTGCACAGACTCGCTCACGTGTGCGAAATCAAGATGCCACCGAAGAAAAGGCTTAGAAAAGAAACTGAAGAAAACCAACGTCAGTTGACGTTGTGTAACGAGATCTGGTCAGAAGGGAAATGACGTAAGATGATGACGTGATTCAAGATATGAATAAATGAGTACGCTCCCATCATGGCTTGTGGTCGCTTCGTACTCTGTGTGTTGCTCTACGAATCCATCCTGAAAAGTGGCACCTCTAACCATCAGCACGCAACAGGGTGTCAGAAGTGAACACCAGCCTTTTCTTCATCTGCGAGTGACATTATTTCTTCAGGATGGCGCATTTTAAACCGCCTGCGAACTTTGACTTTCACAACCCTGTTGGTTGGAAAGAATGGCGAGAAAGATTCAGCCGATTCCGCATCGCATCCAAGCTGACAGCAGAAAGTGGTGAGGT